>JADDOH010013959.1:0-66798 GCA_016648135.1 Agrypnia vestita
TCGCTGGGATAGTGAAATTGGTAACACGCTGTGCGCGAAACACGGAGGTCCGTGGTTCGAATCCAGGTTCCAGCATTTAATTTTTCAGTTTTATTATTTGATATTTATGTATTTCTCTTTATTTCATTTATTTATTTCGTATTAAATATTACGGGACTCGTTTCCTTAAATAAAAATGAAAAATATGTTTAATAATATATATACTTTATTTGCAGTTTAGCAAAGAATACTTCCATTGTTCGGAAATCGACTAGCGAGAAGACGTCAAAGCTTCGTTTGATATTCTCGTAAACAGTCGATTACTTCCCGAATAAAAATGGAATAATATAAATAAGTGAATTAATAATTCAAAGAGAAACATATAACTATCAAATATTGACGACTTGTTAAGTCGCTGGGATAGTGAAATTGGTAACACGCTGTGCGCGAAACACAGAGGTCCGTGGTTCGAATCCAGGTTCCAGCATTTAATTTTTCAGTTTTATTATTTGATATTTGTGTATTTCTCTTTATTTCATTTATTTATTTCGTATTAAATATTACGGGAGTCGTTCCTTAAATAAAAATGAAAAATATGTTTAATAATATATATATACTCTATTTGCAGTTTAGCAAAAAATACTTCCATTGTTCGGAAATCGACTAGCGAGAAGACGTCAAAGCTTCGTTTGATATTCTCGTAAACAGTCGATTACTTCCCGAATAAAAATGGAATAATATAAATAAGTGAATTAATAATTCAAAGAGAAACATATAACTATCAAATATTGACGACTTGTTAAGTCGCTGGGATAGTGAAATTGGTAACACGCTGTGCGCGAAACACAGAGGTCCGTGGTTCGAATCCAGGTTCCAGCATTTAATTTTTCAGTTTTATTATTTGATATTTGTGTGTTTCTCTTTATTTCATTTATTTATTTCGTATTAAATATTACGGGACTCGTTCCTTAAATAAATGAAAAATATGTTTAATAATATATATATACTCTATTTGCAGTTTAGCAAAAAATACTTCCATTGTTCGGAAATCGACTAGCGAGAAGACGTCAAAGCTTCGTTTGATATTCTCGTAAACAGTCGATTACTTCCCGAATAAAAATGGAATAATATAAATAAGTGAATTAATAATTCAAAGAGAAACATATAACTATCAAATATTGACGACTTGTTAAGTCGCTGGGATAGTGAAATTGGTAACACGCTGTGCGCGAAACACAGAGGTCCGTGGTTCGAATCCAGGTTCCAGCATTTAATTTTTCAGTTTTATTATTTGATATTTGTGTGTTTCTCTTATTTTTCATTTATTTATTTCGTATTAAATAATATATATATGTATATATATATATATATATATATATATATATATATATATATATCTAGTGTGCAACCTACAAAAAAAATAGCAAACGTATTTACAATTGAAGTATTTTGATTTTTTTTAAAACAGAGAACAGAGGGTCGAGCATATAGCGACGTGTTCAGTTTGTTACGAGGTTTTAGTTTAGAGATATAAGTGTGTGGCCATATTTCGCGGCTGGCCATATTCGATCCAGGTACCTTATATTGTAATATATAATACATCATGTTATGATGTTATGAAAATTGCATATGCTACAGGCGCTGTTATAAACAAAATACTGGTAGATAATTAAATATGCTCCGGGCGCTGTCATCAACAAAATTCTGGTATGTAAATTGCATATGCTCCATGGGGTTTTAAAAACGAAATGCTGGTATGAAAATTTCATATGCTACGCTATTATATACAAAATACTTGTATGATAATTACACATGCTCCAGGCACTATTATTAACAAAATACTGCTATGAAAATTGCATACGCTCCAGGCGCTGTTATAAACAAAATGGTGGTGTGAAAATCGTATATGCTCCAGGCGCTGACATTGTTGTTTATTTTCTATGAATTTACATATATTTTAAGATATAATTGTGATCTAATTCATAATGTGTAATTGTGGTGTTTTATTTGTGTGCTTACTGTTTAATTTAATCTTTTTTTTTTCAAATAAATGCAAATTGTTACGTAAGTACTTTAATTCATGTGTATTTTAGATTTTTTACACTCATATATTTTTTTCTTGCTAGATTTGTATCTAAAGAATAACTCTGCATACTTAACTCAAAACTTGATTTCATTGACTCATTCGGTTGTTTCTTTCGTCCACAAAAATAATGCCCGTGGAAGACAAATGAATAACGCAATTTTTCTATAACCTGTGTACATATATAATATGTGGAATATAAAATCAAAGACGGTTATATCTAAAAGAAAATTAATGCAGTCATAGAGGATTACTGATTTATAATGTACTGAATTTTATAGGAAATATCGCCTATAAATTTATAAAAAACTTGATTTTGGAAGGGATAGCCACATCTAAAATCTAGAATGCAGTACATTTTAAGATAGTAATCCTCGGTGACTGCATTATTTTTATTTTTTTATTTTTTGTATATTGCTACATTTAATTTTATACCTCACACATATACTCTCTATGAAGAAGACATTTTATATGTCATAAATTACAACCTCTGCAGCCTCAATTCGGATTTAAGACCACAGAAGCAATATACAATATTTGATATGACTTTAATATCATTGCATACATATTTAAAATACAAAATCTTAATTGTTAATTAATATATTTTATGTACACATGGGGTCCACGAAGTCGTGTATTATATTCAATTAACACGAATATATCAATATACCTATTATTCCGCATGGCATTTGTCTATAAATAAATTTGGCAAATTTATTCTACGCTCCTCATAATACTCCGATATGAATAATGGGACCATTAAAATGCAAATATCTGAAAACATTTATAAAACTATTGCTGAAAATGTGCCAATGTGACAATCGGAAAAAACGTAAATTTCGCCGTAATGTCTTTTCTTTGCGAATGATTACGAATATTAAGAAGACGTACACGTTACCAGGATTTTAAAATTTTTGCGGTAGAAATAATATTTGATAAATTGCTACTTTTATGATTGTGATATTTTCTTCATAGCGACATTTTAAATCCAACTTACTTCGGAACAACGTCTGTTTCAACGTCACGAAAACAGCATTAAACCAATTACAACGGACAGGTCAGTGCAAAAACATGGATGATTAACGAAGAAGACGAAGTAGTTTAAACTGTATTTAGACCAGTGGCCTAGCTTCTGCGTTAAAAAAAATAGTCATGAGTAGGTGGGTGTATAAAACATCAACAGCTATTTGACCCTCAATTTTTTACGAAATATTTTAAAAGATTTATTTTATTACTTTTAAACTAATAGTAAATTTTAAAAATATATATATTATATATATTTATTTATACACTAGATACATTATAATGTTTTTTTTATAAGTTAAATCTGTTATTACATTTTAAAGACATTATACTCCCCATAATATGAGCCAAAAGCTCGAACTTATGGAAGGAATATTTACAAGCCAAATTAAAGTTCAAAAGTAGAAATTATTTAGGAGTAGTAATTTTTATTATACAAAAACCATTTGAGACATATGGACAATTTTACAATACATCGTCCAGAATCAAGAATTTGACTTCTTTCTTAAACTGTTCGTATTTTGGAATGCTTTTTTCTCGAAATTTGTTTTGCGACAACAATGTAAATGAAAATATAAAAATTAAAAATTTGGTACGTGTCCTAATATACGCCGTAAAAGTTATACTTCTTTGGCATACATAAAAAACACGTGTTGCATTATATACCTTGCGTTAGAACACAAACTCCAAAATATTGTTGTGGCTCTCCTGGAAACCAGCATTATTTGTACTTATTCGGTTGTACCTTTCATTCACAGATTTTAGCGCTTCAAAAAATTGATTGTATTAGTTTCGAAACTAATCTTATCGTTTCATGGAAGAGAACTTACAGAAAAAAAAACGTAAGATTTATAAAAAAATAATTTTTTAATTTTCCACGAATATTGAAAGTTAAAATTACAAAAAATTAACAACAAATTAAACCCCTTAAAGTTTTTTAAAATAAGCTAGTGGATACAATACATGGAACATGGGAAAGTATTAACACGTGTACCTATGTTTTAGCGCTTTATTAAAAATATGGTATCAAGCTGTGCTAGACAGTGATCACATTGAACACCTAAAAGTTTAATTAAAATACGTGGAATTAGGAAAGTGTAAAAAAAACATACTTTTCAGAGCTTTATTCAGAAGATTTTATCAAATAGTGGTACAAAGATAATAAAGGATCATATTAATCCCTAAATTTTTCATTTACGTGAAAGTTACGTGAAAGAAGGAAAGTGATGGCATATATTTTTCAGTGGATTTTCAAAAACACACTGAACACTTAAAAATTCATTAAAATACGTGAAAATAATAAAATGTTAACAAATATACTTTTGATCAATTTAAAATTTTGATACTTTCAGATCGTGATAGATAATGATGGTGTTCAAAAATCAACTAACATCAAAAAATTTAAAATCCATGTTTAATCATTTATTATTAAAAATCATGATTGCGATCCATAGTATCGTCGGTAGAAGGAAATTTAAGGGCAAAATATATTTTCTTTGAAAAATATATCATGTTGCCTCTAACACGAGTTGTAGTCATGAACTATTTAGAAAAATAAGCATTCAATTTTGAAAAACGATTGATGTGATGAAACTTTCGTTTCTCAAATCCCAATCATAATAATTTCACTGTCTGTCTGTCCGTCCATCTGTCTGTCTGATACTTCGTGTAGCGTCCGTAATTTCGTTCATATTCACGATTTAAAAAAACAAATTACACTCCGGAGATGGGCTTGAACCCCGGGCGACCGAACTCAAACGCAGAGACCTACGGTAGTTACCACCATCGCATGTGCGGGACCCTTCAAAATAATACTAAATATATCTAGAAGTTAGCAAAGACACGAACCATATGTACCCTGAGTGCTTATAAACATTTTCTCCGCGACCGCTGGCGTCTTGTGTTTAGTGCAGTGCCCGGGCATTCGGCTCCCACCCGGTGGACTCGGGTTCAATTCTCAGTGCCGAAATTTTTTCAATTTTATTTTATTTTGATGTTCACTTTATTTATAATATTAATTATTTAATTATGCAGTCGCGTTAGTTTTACGCACGCACAATCGCTAGGGATTATAATAGTAGGTGCAATTATCTGTCGGGGAAAAAGTTGTACAAATAGTTTGATAAAAGTCATTTTTATTTTTTTATTTTATTTTCATTTATTGGTTTTCTTACAGCCATATAATTAATCAATCTTGAAAAAAAACAATAATTGACGTACAGAGTTTTGGGCCAATTACAAGAAAACACATATATACAATCGATAAAAAAATAAGAAAAAACATGTCCAATAGTGAGTTTGTGTGAGTGTGTGTATTTGTGTTTATTTATTTATTCATTTATTTTAAAAATTTTCCACTGAATTTAAAAATTTACTTTAACATACATTAATAGCGAGTGGAGAGGGTGGAGGGGAATGTGGGACGGGAGTAGAAGGGAAGATATAATGTACAAATTAGGTTGGGTGCGGTAGTGTAGATATTGTTTGTTTTATTTTTCTTATTGTTGCGTTGAAAATGTCAATGTGGTGATAGTTTGTGTTAAATGAATTTGTGGATCTGTACATAAAGGAGTTTTATTTTGAGTTGGTCTTACAAAAGGGGAGATGAAAAGTAGGTGAATGTCTGTTATTGCGAGTTGGGATGTGGTAAGATATTCGTTGAAGAAGTTCCGGACTATCAACTAGATTGTGTGTTATTTTGAATAGCATCACCGCGTCAGCTATGTTTCTTCGACGAGTTAGGGTCTGCATGTTAAAAAACTTCGCAGAGTCTTCATTGCTTATATGAGATCTAAATGAACGGAGGTCTAGGTATCTTAGGAATCTGTTTTGGACGCTTTCAATTCTATTTTCGTGTACTGCATAACCTGGATTCCACACCTGAGATGCTTATTCTAAAATACTACGTCATTATTATTATTGCATGGTTGTCGGCTATAAATAAGTAAATATTCTTTAGAAACCGATATGCAAAATTACCGTCGTTTTTGAAGGATTACAGCTAGTTAGTTATATGTTTAAAATCAAGTAAAATATATTACCTACCCACAGTATATCAGCATAACGAACGATGTTTCAATTCTCAATTTCTGACAATAATCTTGTTTGATAACTATTTTGTGAAATTGATCTTCAGAAGAAGGTCACATATAATTCATATTTCATAGAAAATGAATATTTTACTCCAACGATAGTTGATAATTTCGTGCGTGTGACATACATGAAAGACAAGACAAGAGATACATTTTAGCAAGTAGTCATTTAATAACCACGGAAGCATCAGAACTAACAGCTAGAGTCAACCAATGATAACTGAAGTAATAATATACGTATTTGGGCGCCAGGATTAATTAAGACATCAATTCTGATTAGGAGGTTAGAGTGGGGATTAAATTGCCGAGATGTACCCCCGTGTAAATGAGGAATATTCTCCGGGAGCTCGGTAACATGGGTACTACGCCAATTTTAATTAAAGAAGAAAGAAAATGTTGATTCAATTGTACAAAACACCCCTTATCTTAGCAAAGTCAGATAGATGTACATAATAGGTGTACCTACCCATAAGTAATCAATTATTTTTGGTGTGGAATGTTTGCTTCAGTCAAGCTCAGTAAAGTGAACGTGTAACGACGTGTTTTATACGCAATATCATAATCCGTGGTCTTGTGACTTTGACAATTAAATTTTTTTTAAATTATTACTCTATTGTAAAATGGCGGACAATCAACTAACTGAAGAATATTTACGTCATTGCATGCTGTTTCATTTTCTATCGGGTGTTAATGCGACGGTTGCAACAAAGAAAATTTATGATATATATGGAGACGTTTTGAAAGTAAATAAGTGCCAACGTTAGTTTAGAAAATTTTCCGATGGTGATTTTGACTTGTCTGATAACGATCTAAGTGGGCGCCCGGGTTTGATAATGACGCTTTAAAAACACCTAGAAGCATATTTTTCTTAAAAGTCTACCAACAAGATGGCAAAAGGTCCTAGATAACGATGGATATTAAATCGATTAAAAATAAAATTAAATGTAGTTAAATCATTTTTTTGTTGCCACTTAAATAATTGATTACTTATGGGTACACCTAATATAATAAAAGATACTAAAATTTAAAGTTTATATTAATTTACCAAATAGTCACTGGACACGATTTTCATTTTTTTACTATTTCGCAATTAATCACTGGTCTGTAGAACACTTATCGCTTGCTAGAATGTTCCGACACAGTTTCGCAGAGAATTCAAAGTGGTTGCACTTATTTTCAAACGCCAGTTAGGTACCTACTCTTGATTTATTGCAGTTACCGGCACTCACTCGCCATACTGTATTGTCGATGGATTTCTATGTAACACATCAAACGAAGTTTTATGAATTTAAAAATAATTATTTCCTTTTATGTAGTATATCTTGTCTGCGTATTTAGCTTAAGGTTTAAGTGCAATAAATATTAAGGGAAATACGCTTTTTTTAATTATTAAACAATCGCCTTTTTCAAAACAAGGTGGCGGATAGTTGATGATCAGAACCTAGATAATTACAACTGTAATTAAATTAATTAAATACCGTGGCAATTATTACGTCAAAACCATCCCTTATATTATCCTCTACAACAGAGAGTAATTTGCATCATAATTTTTCCGAAATTGTAAAAATATGGTCCTATGCAATCATTTTTATTACAATCTACCTTATACATTGATTTATATAAATAAATTAAACACTTGTTTATGACTACTTTTGCATTTTATTAAACATTAGTTCTCATCAACAGGTGAGAATATAAATGTTTATGTTTATTATGTTATGATAATATGTATATATTATATTCTGTGTTATAAATGTTTACATTCTCACTATAAATGAGAACATCTGCTGTTTTCTAAAATAATAGTGTTTAATAAAACTCAAACGTGGTGTTAAACAAGTGTTTTATTTATTTTTATAAATTAACCATGTCATTTCATGAAGTTAAGGCAAAATCAATAAATAAAATACCTTATACATTATTTTAAACCTTAGTTAACCGGATTAACAGAAATAACGTGAATATAAAATTACAGTACAAGTCACAAAATGGTAAAACGAAGCATCAGAAATTAATTGTCTCGTCTTCATGAAACGTACTAAGTTTTGAAACTAAGTTACAAAAGTTCCAGTAAAGAGAGCCAACTTCAGAAACAAAACTGGCTTCTGCACATCAAGTACCAGAACTGTACAACATAACTACAGATCTAAATTTCTGCACAAATTCCACACCGAGAAATGCCATCTCTTTGTGCGAATTTACCACATGTTATAAGCGTATCTATTTCTGCTTAAAGTTCATTCGTATAGTGAAATTTATGAAAACTATTTCCACTTTAGTGGGAGTTGGTCGTGTTCCAGAAAACTGTTTTCAAGTTTCAGATTATATTAAATGTGGCATTCGATAATTACTATTCGATAATGAGCTATTCGATGTGATGATTATTTGTCTACATAAATTATGATGTCTCGTTTCGATATTCTCCCAAAATTTCATATCGTCTTTTATCATAAAATATATAAACTTATATTCGAGAACACATTCTTATTGTGAAGTTGCAATTTTTTTCAAGACAACGTTCTGTGAAATTTGAAACCAAATTAATTAATCAATTAGAATGACATACAGAAAAATCAAATCGACGAAAAAAATTTTGGCTGCTGCCGGGATTCGAACCACGGATCTCCTCCTATCCGGGGCAGGCGCTATCTGAAAGTCTCATTTATTAATTAAATAACATGTTTTATTTAGTTTTAGAGAAATGTAGGTACAAATTACTTTGTGTAATTGCCGCTAGGGAACGCCCTTCCCCGGACAGGAGATCCATGGTTCGAATATTTAGTATCGCAGTCAAATATTTTTTCGTGGATTTGATTTTTCTGTGTCTTTCTAATTGATTAATTTTGGTTTTAAATATACGAACCGTAGTCGTGATATAATGATTCATTATGTGTGTTGGCTCTTTCAAGAGAGACATCAGTTAAGAGCTCCAAAACTGTCACTAAGTATACCAGACCTCAAAAACGATTTCTGGGGAAGTAGGAACTACAAATTCAGGTTTTATCTTGATTGCAAATATTTCCTATTAATGCAGAATTCCTGACGCAATATTCCCAATAAAAGAACTCCTCCAGTCCTAAAGATCTGAATTTTTCATGACTAGTGTAGTGAGCGATTCCGAGCATCTATAAACTGGCGTCAGCCATAAGCTTTAAAGCAGTCATATGCAAGGATGTGGACTTACTTAAAATCTTTTTTTATTATTTTTTTTATTTATATTTGTTAGAGACACTGACAGGATAAAAGGTACATGATATTCTAATAATAAAACATTATAAATGAAGACTATGCCCATTATCCCAATTACAAGTGTCTTCGGCACGCTCTAGTAACATGTATTTTTACATAGATTTTAAATATACCTATAAATAAACTTTTAGGTATGTAGGTATTTAAAGGATTTAAAAAAAACTTATCGTGTTAAAAATAAACATGATCATGTTTAAAAAAATTCAAGTTGTCTGTTTATTTATATATAATAAACAATTATTATCTTCGTGCACTTAATAGAAAATAATGTATATACGGTAAATTCTTGTTAATGCGTTCACGCGACCGCGGCCAACCGTTTGTTTCGGGGCAATCCTGACTGTTTTTTTTAAATGCGGGGCAAGCGAGGCTATCATGTTTGCATTGAAGATGAAAATATTGTTAACCAATCAATATATTAAAAATGTCTCACAGAGACGAAATTATGTTTTTATGGGAGAGTAGGTATGGAAATCTTTGGGTGTTCATAGGGCTTACGACCTATCATACGGCTGGCTCAAGTGATCACCTTACATAATGAAACGTTCGCCATTTCCACCCATGATAGAATGAATGTGTATTAAATTTTTGGAAGTTGTGTAATGTCAAGATGTCCCTGTGACAAAAAATCTAGTACTGTTCTGATAAAATTGGACGAAATCTGAAAATATTGTGCTGCATATCTAATTTAAAGCATATACATTGCATTTTATATTATATAAATAATGAAGAGCAAAGGCCTGACTACGAAATCAATCATTTTCGTTTAACTATCTATTTATAATATAATAATATAATATAATAAAGCCTTTATTACCATCTGTTTAACTTTACCTTAAATGTTATGCCAGACTTATTTCAATTATGCTAAAAACTTCAATATATACATATAGAGACCTTACAGGACACGTATGACGTCACAGACTCCGCAGCAGACGCGTGACAGGTAACGTAGTTTAGCGACAAACGCGCCGCAAGCTTAGCTTTGAGCGTGGATTCAAAGAGCTTCAGACAAAGGAACTTTCTTCAAACCTGTGTACACACGTGTGCATATGTAATGTGTGTACTCTGCAAGTTATTTCAGTGTGTACATAGGAATACTCTAGAACAAAAGAAGAACATTTTCGGTGTGTAACATTGTGAAATGCGTAATAAATAATAAACTTAAAACAACCGGAAGTAAAATAATAAAATGAAAATATTAAAGTGAATAAGGTATCGTTATATTAAAGGAAAATAACTACAGCTGTGAGAAAGGAAAGACTGATAGAAAAGAAAGAAAAGAAAGATAAGACTGAATGCAGTAGAAATGAGAATATTTAGACATGAGAATATTTACACGTCATAAAGTAAAAAAAATAATAAATTAAGAAATGATGTAAACCTAATCACAGAATTTACATGATTTTTCAAAAATATTAATTTCGATACAGGCTACCGTAATAATCATTACTCGTATAAAATAAAATTTTAAAATTACAGCAATTGTTAGGTAGCTTATCCTAACATATTATCTTCGTTAATTCATAATTGTCCCAGAGAAAGCCATAAATAAAGCTACACACAGATGACATTTGTCTGATAAATACTCTGCTAGTTCTAAATGTTTTGGTTTTAAATTATCTGATAAAGATATCTCATTACCAACGACGACATCTGTACTGGTTTGTGGGAATGACAAATTTCGATCACAGGTGGCGGTAGTAAAAATACAACTTACATTGTGAAACAAGGTGTGCAAGTTAAACATATATACTCGTACAATAGCCAAAAATTTGATAGATGTGGTTGTTTATCACGTTATACTGTGTAAAGTGAACACTTAAACCAGCCTTACAATAGGTCGTAAACCCTATGTACACCCAAAAATATTTCCAAACCTAATTTCTCTTATAAAAAAAGCGTCCTCTCTATAAGACATATACATATACATATACTATATTGTAACAAAATGGTAAAAGAGATTACGTACGGATTTTCTCGTAACATGTCAATGACGAAATTGACATGGAAGCCTTTAGCACCTTCTACCACGCTCTAGTATTATCTATAACCTTCGAGAGACGCCTGGAATAATCTAGAAGCGAAGGGAACCTTTTCCAAAAACACTAGAAAGGATTAGAATAATCTAAAAGATTGAAAAGAATAGCGTATCGCGTATTTAAGACGGGATCAACGACTGCGCAATGGAGAGTTGTTTTGACATTTCGTTCGGTGCGAAGTACGCGCGAACGACGGCCGGGGTGCCCAGTTGTAGAATTTCGAAACGACACATATTGAGCAAAATAATCAAGCGAAATAATCGAGCGAGTTCTTATCCGATTAAATAAAGGGTTACCAGCGATAACAAAGTGTTCATCGACGAGTGATAGGCTACGAAATAGTTTGATTTAAATAATAGTTTATTGCTTTCATTCGTTTTCAGTGACTTTGTTCATTTTATAATTAATTAATTTACTACTTAATTTCCAGAGCTTTCGTCTCGCGCAGCCACAACCCGTGACAATATCTTGATTAATGATATCCCCCTGGGGACTAAATCCAGTATTGTGTTATTGAAAAATTTGAACATTCTCAAAATATGTAAAATCTGGTTTACGTGAACGTCAATTGGCTTCCGTATGAATCTTTGCCGTCGTACTTGAGATGAATGTTATGCATGGAATGCTTAATTATACGCGGGTCCTCACCGCTTGACGCCTGTCACCACGTTTCCTCTCTGGACCCACCATTTGCAATGTCAAGTAGTAGGGAGACAATCTGGTAAGAATATTTCCTGCGTAATAAATGTTAAAACTTGATCTTAATTTCAAAAAACTACTACACTAATGACTAAATGAGAAATTTGTAATTTTATTGAAGTTAAACATTTTTAAGCGCGTTTGGAGTGAAATTTTAGGATTAAAGTTGGCGATTTTTGTTGTAATATTGAACAAACAGTAATTCTTATGAAAAAATTAAAGTTGAACGAAAAAAATTAAATGAAAATTGCATTTACTAAAATAATACAATAGGGATCACATTCATAATATGTTATAATGCTGATTGAGTAATGCACTTATTTTAATTTAATCTAAATTGGACTTTTTAATGCACACACGTTGAGTCAAAATTTAGCACTACTATAATTTCGACAGCAGCAGCTCTTCTCATCATCAGGTATATAATTCATAAATTAGGCTATAAAATATCCCGAATGCTGTCAAGGAAAACAAAAGTTACCATCTATAAGACACTATTACGTCCCGTCCTAATGTATGGCTCTGAATGCTGGGTATTGAGTAAAAATTATGAAATATCTCTCCTTGTATTTGAAAGAAAAATATTCGGTCCAGGACAGATAAACGGAGTTTGGAGAATACGATACAACGAGGAGATCTACAATATTTACAATGAGCCCAACATAATACAATTTGTCAAAATAGGGAGGCTGCAATGCGATGCAATGTGACAGGGCACATAGAAAGAATGAGTGAAGAGAGAATGCCTAAAAATATTCTCCACACAAAGCCCCAAGGTAGACGTAGCGTTGGTAGACCCAAACTACGATGGCTGAATGGAGTGCAGCAAGACGTGAAAACTATAAGCATCAGGAATTTGACGAGTATATGTCAGGATAGAGGAAGATGGAGAGGAATGTTGGAGGAGGTCAAAGCCCACAATGAGCTGTGGAGCTACTGATGATGATGATAATGTAAATAAAAATTTAAGTATCTGGGAACAGAAGTAAAACTGAAAAAAAAAACACAGAAATATTAAGCAAAGCATTATACATACGTTTTGCATTTTGTCACGGAATGGCATGCTAAAAGAATTTATGCACTGTCCGAACGCCTTGTAGATGTCATAACACTATCGAAACATCTAAAATATACAACTACTACAATCTAGGACGATCTAAAATTTTCAGGAATCGTCTACAAACGTCCAGAAACGACTGAAAAAAACCGAGAAGCAATAAGGACTTTCTCCTAAGCACTAGAATAATCTAGAAAATACGAAAGTATCAGCATTTTCGGATATAAATACGGCGCTGGTCGTGGCGCATGAGAGTTGTCGCGTTGACAGGTCGTTTTCATGTGAAATCAGTGCAAAGTGCGGACGACAGTCAGGTGTGCCCAGTCATGAAATTAGGAAGCGACAGCTTCAAAACAGCAGACAGACAGTGAGCGAATAATCGAGCGGAATACCTAATTACAGAAAGAAATAAGCGATAAATAATTCGAGCAAGAACTAGGTGGAATGATCAAATAAATTTTTAATACGTGTTACCCAGCGACAATAAACTGTTCATTTACGAGTAATATACTGCGAAAAAGTGTAATTTAAAGAACAGCGTTAAGTTTAATTAATAAATTACTATTTAGTTTCCAATGCATTCATTAATCTTCTTGTAGCCATGACACGTGAGAATATATTATTGTAAGACGGGTGGTCACCTGTCCCGCTCGCACACCTTCGCGGCGGTCGCGCGCGCCGGGTCCAACGCGGCGACACGTGCAATTCCATCACCTTCGTCGCTAGTCGTAGTATAGGTACGTATTTTACTAGTAAACCGTCAATAAAACCGAGCTATTTATTACCTACATATGTGTTTAATTGTAAGGCGCTTCTGAAAACACTTCCCAATCCGATGTATCACAATTATAATACGTAAAATGTGTACAATGTTGTATAATATGCCTCGAAAAGTAATTTTAAATATACCTAATTATATTTGAAGATTCATTGCGCAATGTTGTGTTGGGATAAAATACCGAAGACGTAGATTTTTAGTAACTTTTAGTCATATTTTATCAATTTGTGTATTAACCTTAACATATAGATATACGTTGTCGCAGATTTTTTATAGAACTTTTTGAGTTTTACAACTTCTCCATAGAAAAAATTCAAATATCTTTTACCGTTAAGGCAGCATTCATAAAAAAATGCATTGCTCGACCATATTTTCGTCGACTTTAGTTGTAAAATAAGTCACCACGAGAATCCCTTTTATTTAAACAGGATAATATATAGCCCATGTCCACGCTGAAGGTCTATTCTAAATATCGGTGAAAGAATTTTTGAAATCGAATAAGTAGTTTCGGAGATAACCTTCTACATTCAAAAGTACAAACTTTATCTCTTTATAAAATGATCAAAGTAACCTAAAAACTTTTTAATCTTCTTCAGTACGTTAAGCCTATAAATTTTAATATTGTAATTGAATTTCTACTGCATTCAGTCTACTTTTGTTTTTTTCCTGCCAGTTTCAGGCTTCACTTCCATGCATCATTCATTTTTTTTTTAAATCCTTATTATCTTAACAAACGTGACGATGTTTTTTATTGTAAAATTGCTAAAAATATTAATAAATTTAAAACTTCGTTCATACTTAATTAATCGACTTTTAAAAAATACATATTAATACAAAAAATATGTACGTTTATAATCTCAATATTATTTTTGTCGAAAAATTATGAGATGGGATTTTTTCATTACGCAATTCTCTGAATAATTCAATTTATCTTAGGTGCGTGTTTCGTTACAGAGGGCTCCCAAGTGGGGCGGAATTACCTCAAAATGCCCATTTTAATATCTATATAAATGTTTAAAAGAGAATATATTTCATCTCAAAGGTATTTAAATAATCAAGCATTTAATAATTCTTGTATCGTATTAATCATTTTTCATAAAGGGAGATTGTTCATTATTTACTTGTACGCCCTTCGGGCTTTTATACTAAACAGCCTTTAATTTACAAGAATAATTAAATATATTAAAATAATGTTACAATTAATTGATATTTGCAAGAAAAAAATATATAATACAAACAAAATAAGAAAGCTACATAATACAACACCTAAGAGATAATATTTAAAAATGATACAGACAAGGCAAATAAAATAAAATGATAAATAGTACTAAAACAGTGGGATATATATGTATATATTACCACAGTATACCCAGAACAGTAGTTTATCTCCGGCCTGTTGGCGAGTTATTAGCCTACTCTTGCGTTGACGTTGGGTTGTCACTTTATTTTTACTCCCTTTCTTTTAACTCGTAGCGTCTGAGATTCAGACGCATAAGGTAGACACGAAACCCGAAAATTTCTGTAATTATTATACCTAGTTTCTGCACTTAAATTGCAAGAATGCTGACTAACATCAACGTAGACTTTTAAAAACTTACAGTCTTTGTGATAATCAAAACACCTTTTTAGTAAAGCACCACAAACATAAAAAAAGGCATTTTTTTCAGGAAGCGCATTTTTTTTCTAAAGCGGCGGCTGCGAGCGCGAATGGCACCGAAGGCACGGCCCTTACTGCCGCTGCCTTGTGCCCCCATATTCTTTTGTCAATGTGTGCGTCACAGTGCGTGCGTCCACGGCGCCGAGCACGCACGCACACATTCTAATGGGTAGCGGCCAGTTTGTATGAAGACGTATTACTGTTCTTAGTATACTGTGATATTACTAACAGTGAGCTTTACGCCGCGATTCAATGAAAATGGCCGCAAAGACAGCATCGTGTGATTTTTTAGCATGGTAATGCCCGTCTACATACTGCTAACATTACAAAACCTGCTTCTTAAAAGCTAGTTGGGAGATTATTCCACATCCACCTTACTCTTTGATCTTACCTCTAATATTTTCGTTCTTAATAAAAATTGATATTTCCTTTAAAAAAATATCCTGACAAATTGGCTTGACAATTTTTCACTTCCAAACTATTGGATTTCGGCGGCCCTCGTAGCCCAATGGTCATGACACTGGTTTCCCAGAGCAAGGTTTTTAGGTTCAATTCCCGGTGAGATCATAATACATCTGTGTGATTAACTTAAGCCTGGAGTATTTTTGCGACGTGTTCAGCAAACATTAATTGGGCCCCACAGCCTGTTGTTGCTTAACAAAAAAAAATTGCCACAAAAATGCCGTAATATTGTTTTAATTTTCTACATTCATATTTTAAAAAAACTGTTATAATAATGTATTTAGATGATACGATAATGTGTTATGTTAATTTAAAAAAAACATATTCGAGAACACATGCTTACTGTGAAGCAATTTTTCAGAACAAAGTTCTGTGAAATTTAAAACCACCGGATTGGAGGTGATCCGTGGTTGCCAAATATTTTTTGTTTGTTTGATTTTTCTAATTGATTAATAATTTAGGTTTAAAAAAAACTTGTTCATTTTAATAATAACGCTAGGAACGTATGCGTCAACACAACAAGTACATATTATTTTATAAAAACCTTCAATTTAAAGGGATGGAATATTTCTCCAGTGTTATTAATGATATTTGTTGGAATGACCAAAAAATATGATAAATCACAATAGCCAAAAAAATTTGCAAAGGGGCTTAGAATCTAAGGGCGGGGATATTCCGCTCGCTTAATATTTTCCCCTGCACCCGAGTTCGGAACAAAAGTCATATTTCCTCGGCGGTTTATGACAGCAATTTCCAGAACAGCTTTGCAAGAAAAATTGTTCCATTTACTTTACATGTCTGGCGAGTTCGCGCCATTCAAAGAGCGCAAAAGTCCGAAGCTTTCGTTTGCGGCGGCAAATATAAAACGCGGCCCGGGGCGGCGACGCCAGACGTCGTTTTCCCGCGGAGACGCCGTTATTATACCGGCGAGTCGATGCTGGCGGCCGGTCCCAGCTCGGCGTCACCGCGAAATATTTCGTTACGTATCTTAGAAGCAAGCGAACGCGCATCTTGGGATTAAATTATTTGACTTGGATCTTTATGCTCAATTTATTTAAACAAAAATTTCGGTAATCAATATTATTTTTAAAAACGGGTGCCTGTACTGATGTACACGCATTAGCATACATAACCAAAAAGATGTTGCAAAAATCTACGCTAATCATTGTCGATTATTTTATTGAGTCTCATGAA
Source organism: Agrypnia vestita (assembly GCA_016648135.1). Taxonomy (NCBI): domain Eukaryota; kingdom Metazoa; phylum Arthropoda; class Insecta; order Trichoptera; family Phryganeidae; genus Agrypnia; species Agrypnia vestita. The sequence continues at coordinate 17,316 of JADDOH010013959.1, forward strand.
AAGAATTGAAATTAATACCTTGAATATTTAAAATAATTTGGGCAAACAATAACCTTCTTAAAAAACGATCGAAACATTCGTGGACTCTTGACAGCTGACAAGAATTCAATATGCCGTGATTAGTTCTGGTATCGCATTTCCGCTACATGATGTGTGCGGAACTTTTGTTGCATCAAAAAATTTACCCTGAATTTATCCAAATTCATTCATTCTAAACTGCTCCAGGTTAATAGGATATTTAATTTGATAAGGATTAATACTGAATTGGTAATATTGTTGGAAAGTTAACCGTTATATCTTAATAATAATAATATTTGGAAAATTTATATAGAGCCGTTTTCGCGAGTACTCACCTCAAGGGCGCTTAGTTGTATAATTGATGAAATTTTATAGATAAAAATGGTTGGTGTAAGTTTTCCTTCAAAGATAGATATATTGAAGATCATTTAATTTTGCACAATCCTTTCTCACACGATTTTTTTGTATCTCTCGAGGTACTGATACACTTGCTCGTTATTAACATGCTTATTTTAAGCATGCTCATGAATGAGCATACTCAAAGCTAACAATCAAACACACATGCTTATTACTGGCATGCTCATGTCATAGAATAGAGACGCTCTTGCTCAAAATGGAAACTTTGCAAACTGAAACAGGAAATTCAAGTGAACAATAAATCAAAACAGTTCTCGAGTTTCCATCCGCACATTTTTGATTTTAATTTTTATTATATGATTTGAATCATTCATATCTTTTAAAAAAGTTTCATAAACATTATTTCTTGTTATATTATTTTTACATAGCGGTGACCGAGTATTCCACAGACATTCGTGATTCCTATAATTAGCCACGAAAAGTAATGTTTTGTCATCTCTCCAACGCACCATATTTGTTTCATCTGTCGCGGACTGATAAGATCGCATTGATAATCGATACTAGCCGCGAATGACATTAGCATGCTCATAAGCAAGCCTGTTCACACATGCTCAAAAGATACCCCTTCCACCCGCAAACCAAATAAGCATGCTCATAAATCAACCGGCGGTTGATTTTTGAGCGTGCTAGTAATGAACATGCTCATAACTAGCAAATGCAATGCTACTAAACAGCAATAGATCAAGAAGCTCAATTCTGCGCACGCTCACGTGCCACTTGAGCATGTGTATCAGTACCTTAATGGATTAGGCAGCGTTTTCATGAGAGCACTCTAGCGGCAAATTTTTTCCCGACTTGATTCACTAATATCTTTAATGCTTTGCTCCTATATATCCGAGGACAATTTTTAATACACTTTTTTTTTAACAAATGCAGATCATAAAATTAAAAACCGCATATAAATCAATTCAGTGGTTTTCGAGATAAGCGCGGTCATACAGACAGACAGAGGGATAGACGTTCGCCGGGGACTTTATTTTATACTATATATTGATACTAGATTATGATAATTCTAACATTTGAAATGGCAACGTTCATAAAACACGTCAATCACAGATCATCCACATTAACATAGTAATCTACGTATTTTTAACTTTCTTCTTCTTCTTGTACCCTCTCTGTTCAATAGACATTGGCTATCATCACTCTATTTACTGCGGCCCGGAATAGCTCTACAGTAGACTGGCCCAACCACTGTCTCAAGTTTTTCAGCCATGAAGTTCTCCATCTTCCAGGGCAATATTTCCCTGTATTATGAGATGCGAGATCTCGTTCTTCTCTGGATATTTAAACACTTGTCCAAGTTATTTAAGTTTTCAGATTTTTATTATTCTCGTTGCTTATTTTTCTTTATTCATTCGAACCATAACATCTTCATTTTCAACTCTGTCCATCTCCAGTGCTTCATGTCGCCTTACCATTTTCAATCGATTATGATTGATAATAATATCAATAACGAATACATTTTATTTAAATTAAATCACGATACTTAATATACGCAGAGAATCTGAAAAGTTTTTTGAAAACATTTTCATTTTTAAATCTTTCATCGTCTCCCTCAAATTCTACAGAAAAACATTTCATGCAAGCGATGGTACAAAATACGAAATAGCGAGATTGAAATTTACGCGCGTGTAGGCATTCAAGAGGAAAGGAACGAATGAAACTTTATTTATTTAATTTTTGACATTTTAAAATTATATTTCTTTAAAAATGTTTGCTGAGCATATTACTTTATTTAGTTTAGTTCTATATAAGTATATTTTTTTTTATTAGGTACCATTTAGGTGCTAAATTCACAAATAATTTATTTACCCACCTACCAGCTGCGTGCTCATATACTAAAGCATGACTTTTACGTGAACATATATTTTGATAAGAAATTAAACTTTCATTTGCAAATAATTATAATATATTAAAATCTGAAAAATATGACACATATTTAATTTTTATTCCGTTTTTTTACTGTTTTTAAATTTACGTAAACGTCATGCTTCTATGTACTCACTGCATGTCCCTGCTAACTATTTATATACTTGTAGAAAGTAAAAAAATTATAGAGGATAGTAATAATGTCACTTTTTGAATATGTGAATTTCCAAAAAGTTTTAAAACCTTTCACATATATAGATGTCAACTGAATAAAATTTGTTATCACCACGCTAACAAATATGATATATTTTTTAATATTTTGGCATTTTCCGTTTATTTTTTTTTGAAATTTCTTTAATAAAATCATGTTTAAAAATATGTGTATTTGATTTAAAACAACATTTGTTTTGGTTTGCAAAGTCATAATTTTAGTCTAAGGATTCGTTTGATGGACGAAAGTTACGGAGATCAAGCCTCAAGCAGCTTCACAATTCTCCGCAGAAGGAGCTCGCTTGAGATATTCATGCGCCTAGTTACAAAATGGTGGACGGGGCGAATTTCCAGCCAGGGCGCAAGGGAAGACCTAGAGGCTAGGCATGGTAACCAGCTAAGGCTTCACAGCGCTGCGGTCATAATTTTACTAGGAGAATAACCAAGGTAAGAATTATAAAAATTCAAGCCTTACTTCCCGACATTTGAATTTGCTTACCGGTATTTGAATTCTCTTATAAATTAATTTTGTTTTCCTGTGCTAAAAAAATCACAACAAATTATATTGTAATGAAATGGCAAAAGAGATTACGTACGAAAATCCGTAATATTTCAATGACGACAATGACATCGAAACCACTAGGACCTTCAACTACATTCTGAAACACACCACCATACTCAGGAATAAGCTATAACATTCGAGGATCACCTGGAAAAGCCCAGAAGCGACGAAAATCTCCTCCTAAACACTAGAATAATCTAGGAAGTTTTAAAATCCAATTTTCGGGTAGGTATAAAAACGGAACTCGGCGCAAGAAGAGTAGTCGTGTTTGATAGTTCGTTCGGTGCGAAGTCCGCCGCGAGCCGCAAGACCAGAGTTAATCGAAGCGATAAATAAAGCGAAATAATCAAGCGAAGTACACGAGTGATAAATATATGTTACCAAGCGATAATAAAAAGTTAATATACTATCGATATGTTGCAAAATAGTGTAGATTAAAGAAAAGCGTCAAGTTTTATTCATGTTAAATGATTTTGTACACATAATTAATTTATCATTAATTAATAAATTGATAATTAATTTCCAGTGTTTTCATTCATTTTTCCCTAGCCGGAACACCTGACAATATTTTCAAAATGTGTCCTTTGTAACCCAGGGGCATGGGCACTACACCGAGGGTTCCGGGTTGATTCCCAGTGAAGTGACAGTAAATCTATGTGATTTACTTAAACCAGTATTTTTATGATGTGTTTCGCTTCAGTAGTCGGTCCTCTTAGCCTATTGAAGCGCTAAAAAATGTCTCAACATTCAAATAAATTTCTCCGCAATAACTATAAAAACACTATTTCTTCGTAATTTTTTTCTCGTTGTTTATTTGAAATTAAATTTAATAATTCATATCTCACGATGAAAATGACGCTGCGAGCTTATAAAACTCGCGTCGAACGAGAAATTTTAAATATAATAAACTATAAAAACACTATTTCTTCGTAATTTTTGTCTCGTTGTTTATTTGAAATTAAATTTAATAATTCATATCTCACGATGAAAATGACGCTGCGAGCTTATAAAACTCGCGTCGAACGAGAAATTTTAAATATAACAAACTTTGTAAATATCACGACATCAGAGGGCACCGTTCGAGAGTTTTTGGTACTTCAGCCAAACTGAAGTAACACGGTAAATAAAAAAACTTTTGAGTCTTCTTACAGTTGTTCTTTAAATTTTTCTTTTCGTTTGCATACAGAGTTGACGCGTTTTAATCAGTACAAAAAAGTAGCTTAAAGACTTTAGCTTAAAGACTTAAAAACCGAGTAGGTTTTAGACTTTTTATTTTTTTAAGGTTTAATAGTTTTGTTATTGATACTAATATCATTAATATTATTTATTATATACACATGATGATGGAAAAAACTAGTTCACTCGAAACTATTGTAGCCAAAATAACTCAACGTCTGTATAATACAAAGATTAGTTAAAACTATCTGCAACCCGTAAAAAATGACGGAACATTGATTTGCGTCTTCGCTAAGTCCTAGTATATATTTAAAGCATATTTTTGGCGTTTCACAGAGATGCGGCCGTAGCAACATGCGTTGAACGGCCAGTTCGGGTTTGGTGACCCAGGGTTCAAGCCCCATCTCCAACCGTTTAATTCCGTTTTTTTAAGCCGTTAATTTAAACAAAATTACGGACGTCACACGAAGTTAAGGGGACAGACAGATAGACAGACGGACGGACAGACAGACAACGAAATTATTATTCAACAATAACATAAATATTCATCAACAAATGAGCATATTCTTTCACCAGTGCCTAGGCTACATACACTTGGCAATGAATGCAATAAATTAACACAATGTAACATTTTTTTCTGTATAGAGAAGTAAATTCGTTTTGCCTAAACCTGTAATTTAATATAATACAATAAATATTACATTTTCATAAGTATGAAAGATTAAAGAAATAAAAGGTGAAATTTATCTTATATAATATTTAAAAGGGAGGACTTAGGCAATATTATACGTCTACTCTATTTGATTTGCTTCCGCCGCCGGCACTTTTTTCATTTTATTCCTTTATTAGCCTCCCTCTACATCCCCCCCCCCCCCCTTCCAACCTTTCACTGCTTTGTACACTTATTCTCTGTATAAAATTAAATTAAGTACCTATCTGCCGTACATTTTATGGTCTTTGTCGCATTAAATATTTATTCCGTCTGAAATCGCTTATTTCATCCAAAAATCCCGAAAAGAGAAAACGTTGGCGAATATTCTGATAACATTAAGCGTTAAGTTTTTAAAAATATGGCAGTTTAAATATTTACATGCGAGATTCAAAATATATTGACTGAAAATAAAAGGACAGCAGTCGTGAAGTAGGCCTTGGATCTTAGTGGATTTTTTAAGTTATCCCTTAAGGGTGTTAAGAGATAAATTTTAGGATAAACTAAATACGCACGCATCATACAACAGAAAGATTTTCGCACCACAAAGTCATGATTCATCAATCAAAAGCTAAGATGGCTATTTTCCTAGTGATATTTACCCAACAGCAATATTTTTAAGTGACGACATCAAGTTTGAAAACGATGTTATAAAAATTGCATATCTTCCGGGTGCCATCAAGTTGTTTGAAAATGGTGTTATGAAGAGTGCATATACTCCGGGCGCTGTTATTGTTATTTATCTTCTTCATGTAATTAGCACAGCCATAACCAGGAAGTTACTTTTTATACCAATATAGATCTGTTTTTAATTTTATAATCGCTATAGATTATTTATCGGTTGATTAATAATCAAATTGACAATTTTAATTTGTGTCCGATACCTTGAGTTGATTTTTGATAATTTTTCAAATTTTTCTAACAAAGTGAAACCTATCATTATGGGAAAGATGAATACACATCTTGACAGGGTGGCCACAGGGCTTATGACCTGTATGAGGGTAATACCAACATTCTAAAATAAGCTTATTTCTAATCCAACTATTATTTTGAGATATCAGTTATATTAGAAGTTAATCTACATGTAAAAGTAAATTTGCTTGCATACATGATTGATCGCAATAATACCTACATAATTGATAGACACAATAGTATATAACAAAATAATTGATCATGACAGTGCAGCGTTTTTTAATTGAAAATAAATATTTTGTTTAATTTCTCAACTGGTAATCAATAAACCTGACTTAGGATAAGAAATTTAACGACGATATATAGGTGTGTGCATATTTTCTTAAAAATAGTATGATAAAATCTTGTTTTTGTGATTTTTGTCGTAAATTTCTCGAGTATGAGACCTTATTTGGATAATTATCAAAAATTCAGCTATTTCAAGTGTAAGGGTTGGGAGATAACGTTAATTAATTAATTAATCCATTAGATAAACTTATTTGTCTTTTCATATTCCGTAAGCGGCTTATTAATTCCTAACTTGTGGATTATAATATTAAGTAAATAAAGTAATAAATTGAAACAATCCTGTACAGCCAAATGTCAACAAGGTCAGACCCCTGAAAAGCCGTCAAAACTAGGTTGAATATTTACTGAGTCTGTACGAATACATTTCAAATGTATGAATTCCAAGTTGGCCCCCTGAGAAGGATGTGTGTGAATTTAAGCATTCCCTGTGTAGGGATGAAATAAGTAATAAAAGCTCCTTCTGACCTCCTACTACCCTATTTTATATTCACACATTATAATTCTACACAACGCATAAAGAACCTTTATAATAAGCCAGAAAATAAAATAAACTTTTGCGTTTTTTTTACAATTTTTATTGAAGTTTTTTTTATTTTCGTTTCGTTGACGTATTTTGCGCATCACTGCGAAAAAATAGCTTAGGAGATTTTAGCCAAGTTGGTTTAAGACTATTTTTATTGATACTAATAAGCTACTATTATTTATTTTCGATGTTATAGTGTTAACTTTGTGGTTGAACATAATTATTATGATAATAATAATAATAAAGCCTTTATTCACTGACCATTTTTTAACAGTTTTAACATAATATATTTATATAATATATTTTAACATATTTATAGAAAATGCCATCTCAGCAACCAGTTTGTTGGTCAGGTTGTCTTTCTCTGACATAGGTCCCCCCTAGTTTTTTCCACTTATCTCTGTCGCGAGTTATTCTTCTCCATCCTTTTGGTAGGTCATCTTCCCATCTCTTCAATTTAATTTTTTCCTTTTTTGTCTTTTATGTCTTTTTCCATTTCTAGGATACCATTCCATTACACATTTCTCTGGTTGTTCTCATAATACGACCAGTTCAGTTTGCCAGCTTTTGAGTTTTAATTAATTATGAAATTTGTATTAACCACTTACGTCCACCGGTTTCACTGTATATTCATCAGGACGGACGTGTACTAACTTTCCATTACTTACTGGCTACAGTTGCCATGCCCTCGTTCAAAGATTAATTTGTTTACAACCTTAAGTAATGGATAGTTAGTGTGCGTCCATTCCGGTACGGAAGTAACAACAGCGATAGACGTAAAGTTACTCCAAGTAGTTGATATAAAGTTTTTAATTAATATAAATTAATAATTAATATTATTCAATTTATATATTTGATGATGGAAAAACTGTCTCATTCGAAAATATGGTAGCCAAAATAACTCAAAGTGCTTATAGTACAAAGATTAGTATAGTGAATGTTAATACAAAAATTCATGACAATTAAACAATAACATTCAGTCATTCAAGTCAACACGTTCATGCCATATTTCCTACTAAGAAAATGTAAGAACAAATTAGAACACGTACCTATTCACCATTACCCAGGCTGCATAGACTTGGTAATAAATTCAATAAATTTGTTGACATATTTCATTAAATCTAACTGAGATAAGATAAACCAGCTGTCGATTTTGAGATGTTGATAACATTTATTTATTTTTATATTTTTAAAGTACAGATTATTAACTTGTTACGAATTATCCTGATAGATAGTCCTAGTATAACAAATTAAAACATTTTATCATAATTAGGAGAGTATCTCATATATGAGACTTTACTTTTTACGGTTGAGAAATCAGAAGCACTAAAAATTAAATTTAAAAGTTTTATTATATTATGTAAATTGACAAGATATTCGAATTTTAAAATTATCGCACAAGTCTAGAATGCGTGAGTTACATGATCTACAAAGCCAATCACGTGATACGCAACAGTCCTCACCATGAGCGTGCAGTGCGAATTTGTTTCATAGTAAACGTTAGCGTTTAGCTTAGTTTGGGAATGTGACACGTATTGCGTGTTTCGTCTCTATTTTTTTTAAATAAAAAGAAAAAAAGAGTTTAGTTTATAGAACTCCAAAATCACACATATGGTAACAAAAACACAAATTTTCTGTTTTTTTGTGTGAATTATTTATGATTAAAATCAAAATTTACTTAACAAACCCGTAGTAAGACTACTAAGTAAGTTACATTTAAATGTTTGTGAATGTGTGCAATAATAAAATTAATCTTTTATGAGATTATTGATTGTTAGTTTTGTATGTGAAATTTTTCTGCAATATGTAATCTAATAGCACAATGACAATGCTCCCAATTTAAATGAGAGAAGAATTGGGTAATGGTCGTCTAAATTGATTTATGCTTATTATTAGTTTATTTTTACCGTCTCACATAATTGCATTATGATTATCGCATATTAGCTATTTTTTCTTTTCTTATATGTAGGTACATAGTATGTAGGTACTACTTATTATTAAATATATTTTAAACATAATGCTGACTCATGATTTATATTACTCATTTTGAAGAAAAACACCATTGTAAAAACTGTCACTATCTTTATTGAAAAAAAAAAATTATCTATCAAATAAACGAATAAAAAATAAAAATATAAAATTTAATGCGCGTTAATATTCATTATCACTTGCAAGTTGTATTATTTGAAGTGTGAGGCTATCACTTTACATGCTGTGTACCCAATAATAGTTCAAAAAATCAATTAAAATTTTAAAATGAAAACATCACAATGGGGATCGAAACGTTGGCCAGGAAGGTCGTTAACGTACGATAAAAAATCTGTCTCTCCAGACTAAAATAATTGTTCGTAGAATATTTTTTCTTCTGAATGAAGGTTTGAACTTTGTGGTGATATTATTATTAAAATAAAATACAATTCACTTTTGTATTTTATTTTAACTTGTTTTCACCACATTATTAGATGTAAAATCCTCATGTTTCGAGAACAACATTTAATAGAATATGTTCATATATTTAATATTAATACAGGTTTAAAATTTTTACATACTACTATATAATCTTGAAATACTTGAAATTAGGAAAAGTGTTAATATGATCTCAAATATTATAAATAGCCAGACAAAATTTGTACACAACCCACTATTCAATATTTTTCCACTTAAGATTCCATCCCCTTCCGATGACATTCAATAATTAACTCCTCCGACCCTCCCTCCCTCCCCTCACCAACTCCTTCCCGTAATACACTTGCATGGTTTATCTTTTTCAATGTTAGTACACAAACAAAATATTGTTCTCTAAACATGTAAATTTCATATCTAATAAAGTGATGGAAACAACGTGATTTGTGTTTTATTTTACTAAAATAATGATGCGTTAAAGTAACAGTTAACAGTATGTTAAGTAAGTAATTTTTGAAACAGCTATGCAATATATTCCTTAAATGCGACACAGACCAACTCCAATAAAAACTCAATCTTGTTATATTGACTTTGTGAACATTAAAAAAAAATTTAATCAGCCCTGGGACGCATCGTTGCCAATTTTCCTTCCTAAAAGCATTTCCCAACTGAACTCAACGATAATATCTCAGAGGCACGCAACTCTGCCGTTATTTGTTATTGTTTAACCCCGGTTTATTTTCTTTATCAACCCGATAGTAAATAATAGCTGAAACCTTCCTAAGGGAGGTTTACTCATGCGTTTGCGTAAAGGAAACATAAAAACCATAATGCTGGATTCTCATAAAGCTAGGTAGACAAAATTTTATGACACCCATTTTTTTTTGTTTCGTATCTATTGACATATCTGTAGGTATGTCTTGTTCATATTTTTAGGTATAGGTCAAGGGTCAGCAGACTTTAGAGCGAAAAGAGCCGAGTTGTCTAGGAAATAGGACAACATGTATTAGAAATTAGAAATAGGGCAAAATGTATTAGAGCACCATATATAAAACAGGCAAAACTCGCGATAATTTCAAGGTTTTTACTGAAAATTTAAGTTAGAATGTTGACTTTGCATCGTTTTTGAAAGTTTTACGTCTTTCAAATAGCTAGGTAACAGGCGCGTGCAGTGAGATTATTGAAGGATCACTTTTATGCAGACATATATTTTGGACAAAAATATCGAAATAAAATATTTATATAAGAGCATACATAATATAATATACCCAAAATCTGAATAATTATCGATTTATTAATTACTGATTAATAAACTATTCAATGTACAAAATCACTTAACACTATAAAACTTAACGGTATTCTTTAAATTACACTATTTTGCAATAAATCACTCGTAAATAAATAAACACTTTATTATCGCTGGAACACTTTATTTAACGTTCAATAGAACATTCCATCCAGTTTCCACTCGCAGTAATCGATCCGGTTTATTTCAGCTCTTCAGGTAAGAACTTCGCTCCATTATTCTGGGCACGATTGGCACGGTGACGACGCAACGACGTGTCAACGCCGACAACAACAACTCTCCTCAACAACAAGGAAAATATCATACATCAATATTTGTACTGTTCCCCTGTTAGGTACCTACTTGTTTTCAATTTTAGGCGTGATTGTAAATTATCGTCTGTTATTTGTTCTTTGGTTTATTTTTTATTTAAATTCATATAAGATAATGTTTGCCTGAAAATTTTAAATAGAATTTCTAAAAGAGCGGTGAACGCCTGTGCAAAGAGCCGCGGTCGTTGACCTATGGCATACAATTTTTTTATATACTGTTAGACAACTACTAAATTTCGCTTTTTTAAAGATATATGTTTATACAAAACCCGTCCTTCAAGATACTGATTGCACGTAGGTACCTGCTAAGTATACATATACAGTAGTGCGTAAAAATATTTGTGCTCTGCTGCAAAAGTTTCAGCTGGATAGATTACGATCTACTTTGAATGCGGCAGTTCGGAAAATATATGGAAGGTCAAAATTCTCACACATAACATCCATTTGCGTGACCTATATTGGCTCAATTTTCCTGAACGAGTAGAATTCAAATTGTGTTGGTTTATACAAATATTCTGTTTTGAATAGAATCGTAAGGTTTGGACTGTTACTATTACTAATAAAAGGAAATTGCCAATTTTCACAGAGTTGAATGTAGTTTTCGAAAGAATTCAAAAGTTGTTTATTATAGTTCATTGTTTTTCACTACTCTATAGAATTTTTACTGTATGATACAAGTCATATGTAATAGTCCTATATTGCTAATGCCCATAAGTGGAGAGGTCACGAACTAAGCGGGGCAGAAAATGCTACTTTTATCTCATTGCTGTCACTTGACATGTTGTGCGCAAGCGCCGTGACTCATTTTATCCCATTTGGTGGCGCTGATTTGATATAAATTGGCGCTTATTCTCGGACATGCGCGTAAGACTCGAAGTGACACCAGTACGGGTGAGACAAACATATATTTCTGCACTGTAGTGATTTCGCCTATTTCCAGACCCTGCTAACAGTATAGGAGTATTGCATATATATGATACAATTATATAAATAATTTAAATATTCCTTATTCATTCCCAATTATTTATAGTAAACGTATTTGCATGGTTGATAAGGCTTTTTTATGGTACTTAATTAAAAGGTAATTGTTTTTCATGGTTTATGACCTCCAAAATATCAAACATCAATTTTCTTACTAAAAACGTATTTGTAAATTCTGATTCATAAATGAAATAAATATCTCATTTAAATAAATAAATATTACAAAAATACCATTTGTGAATTCAAGTACTTGAAGATTCATTCAGGTAATGAAATTCATTTGGAAATTCGCCTATAAAAATATTTATCTGAGTATTAAGAAACCCATTTCAGGTCGAGCTTACTGACCTGACTTAAGCTAACCGGTCAAAATTCACTCGCCAAAAAAAATATATTTTTACCTACCAAGAACAGATATATTTTTATAAGTAACAAAGTATCACTAACAAAACATTTAGACTTTAACAATTAGTATTTTAGTTACGTAGTAAATGAAATATAGCTAATAATATCTAAAAGAAATATAAATTATTAAAATAATATGAAAATAACTTACTCAGCACAAAGTAATTTCAATTTTAATTACGCAATTTTTAGTTAGAAAATATAAAATATTTGCTACCACAAAATTAATTAAAGTTACTAGTAATGCTAATCTATCTAGGATACTGGTGTTAGATAATATATTATTTATGAGTTAGACTTAATTTAAAGGAGACATTTAAATACACCTTTGTTAGCAGTCCTTTGAACGCGCCACACATGTTTACTATGAAAAAAATTCGCACTGCACGCTCATGGTGAGGACTGTTGCGTATCACGTGATTGGCTTTGTAGATCATGTAACTCACGCATTGTGCGATAATTTTAAAATTCGAATATCTTGTCAATTTACATAATATAATAAAACTTTTAAATTTAATTTTTAGTGCTTCTGATTTCTCAACCGTAAAAAATATAGTCTCTTATATGATACTCTCCTAATTATGATAAAATGTTTTAATTTGTTATACTAGGACTATCTATCAGAATAATTCGTAACAAGTTAATAATCTGTACTTTAAAAATATAAAAATAAAGAAATGTTATCAACGTCTCAAAATTAAGGATGCAGTTATATCTCTGAGAGTAATTTACCCTTGTCCCGACTGCTATGCTAGATTTTTTTGTGTTAAAGTAGACATTATAAGTTTAAACTTCTGTTCAGATAATATAAACTTTCATATTGTCATTACATATATTAAAATCAAAAATGCAGTTGGAACGGTGTTTATAATAACAAAAACAAATTTTAAATGTAGAAGATGACTGCGAAATGTTGAACTAGTGTTCATAATAACTAGCTAATTCATTTTTCACGTATTTCACTCAATACACTTTTCATTTAATAATTCGCATTATTGAGTAAATACGAATTTCTTATTATATATACTGCATTTATAGCTCAATAACAGATAACATGAACACCAGCCTCTTGAATCCTATGAAACCTTTACGTAGTCTAGCTGAATATTTCAGAAAAAATTTAGATTTTTGTTACAATAACCTTATAATGTAAATTGTTTCTTTTTCGCAAATTGGTAATTGTTTAAAAAATATTTAGTTCAATTTCAAATATAGTGAAATTTTTAAGTAAGCAAGTCTCGTAAAAACATGTTTAAGTGTAAACATATTATGAGCAACATAAAAAGGAAAGGCACTCACCCAATCCCAAAAAAATATCCCTCGGAAAATGCTTGAAAAGAATGATGAATGTTTTTCCAAATGGGATAAACTCAAATCGATTTGTTCCAACAGCTCTCTCATACTTAAGAAAGCCGAAGGCATAAAGGATGAAGGCACATCAGGCAATTCGAAGAAACCTCACTCCTTCAAGTTCTATTTTATTGGAACTGAATAGATAAAAAAAGCCCTCTCACGTAATAAAAGTTAGCCAGCAAATTTTTTGGAATAACGTAAAAGTAAATTAGACTTTATTATTGCCATTTCTTGTTATTCATATTTGGGAAAATAACACAACTTCTCAATTTCAAAGCACAACGCAAAATTCTATTTTTGTTCGTTTATATCATTTTATTGAGTCTTTTATTTTTATTTTATTTTTCTCATACAGTAGACAGTCTGCCGAGACGATATCGATTTCATATCGCATTAAGATTCTTTACAAGAAAAAAAAAAATTCAAGGCTATGTGAATATATGAAAGTCGGTAGTTATTTCTCGTTTTACAAATCCGATCGTTAAACTAAATTTTACAAAAGAATTTTGCAGAGATAAAGCAATTTCCACAGTTTATTTATTCATATACCTGTATTTATACGTTTTATTAATTTTTATACCTATATACTTTAATCAATCATGTCATTCCATAAAGTTAAAACCAAATCAAGAATAATAATAAAACTTCCAAAAATAATAATATTCCAGTATGTGGGGATTTTGATGCAGTCCCGCACATTCCATATAAATTATGATGCAAGTGATGTTTAAAAATATAAAAGGTTGTGGATATATAAACAGAAATTACCACATGCAGATATATAATAGGTAAAATATATAAAGAAATAAGGTATATAGCAAGAATTATTCAATAATAAATAGGACATATATACATAGTAAGACAGACACAGTGCGAAGTGAAAAAGTAATTATATTATATACAATAAAAAGGAAGTATATTACATACAATAAATAATATGTATTTATACAAATATAAATATTTAATTTAGGTTTAACATTAACAATTTTAACATTAACAATTATGATACTAGGTACTTTACAATATTAATACTTTATATTTCAGATGGTCTCAAGATACACTATTCTGTAATATTTCAATGTACTGTAATGATATGGGGAACTTACTGAGTACTAACAACATTATGGAAACGTCCAGACAAGTCTCTCGTAATCTTTGGAAAGTCCCACAAATCTTTCGAGGCGACTAGGCGGTTGTCGAGTGATCTAGAAGGTGATATTTCTTAAAAATACAAGGGCGTTACGCGACGCAGGGTCAGTCATTCGCGACGGTTAACCCACGCGATATTATCAACAGAGCGAGCGCAGTGTGACTAGCAATAGTAATACCAGCGATTTAATGGATTTAATGATTATAAAATTAAGAACACAGAAGATTTTTAACGGCCGTGAAAACCCGAGAACATTTTCATTTTTTGTAATTTTATTTTTCTACGTACTAAGATAGCTATGCTACGTTATGTTTTTGTCTCCAGAGTGGTTATAAATTAATTAAGATAAACTATAGAAGTCTCATAGAGACGCAATATTTATATAAGAAACCTGTATGGAAGTCTTTTTATAGGATGGCCCAGGGTTTACTGTATTAGCTGGCTTAAGAGTTGCATTTACACAATGCAACATTCACCAATTCCACCGTAAGAACGTCCACACATTACCAATTTTTTGTAAGTTCTATATATATGTTCAAAATACGAAAACTTCATTTTTTTAAGGGACTATGCATAGATTTCGCAGCTGATAATGATACCTCTATATTTTAATTTTTCTCATACAAATAGTTTCGTCTCTGTGAGCCTTCAATAGTTTATCTCAATTAATTAATCATCAACTGTGTTCTCAGAACATACCTACATACAAAAATATTGTTAAATAAATAAACATGGTTTTGGCTTTAAGGGTGGCTGTTTATTAAGCCCACATTTCAGCCCTTCGCTGCTGCCGCAGGGAGGTGGTACATCACGTTGGGTCATGACCGCAATGCATACAAATTAAGTGGTTTGGGATCTTACGTCTGATTAGGAAGAGGAAGACAATAATTTACGAGCGGAACCATAAGCGGCGATACAATACGTGATAAGAATACCATCAGGC
The DNA here is from genome assembly GCA_016648135.1 of Agrypnia vestita. NCBI lineage: Eukaryota > Metazoa > Arthropoda > Insecta > Trichoptera > Phryganeidae > Agrypnia > Agrypnia vestita. The sequence goes on from JADDOH010013959.1 coordinate 32,915, forward strand.
GATTTGAAATTCAGAAATGCATTATTATTAAAATTATTTTTAAATAATTGAAATACCTTCGAGAATTCCCTAGGGACTTTGTTTATAAGGTGAGATTGATTAAATTTTTGTCACTTTTAATGATTAATTTACTTGAGTTGTTAATTTTTTTGCTACCTTTAAAATCAATAAAGGCTCATAATTTGATGTTAGAGTTAAGGAACACTTGAGGTGTTTAAGTAGCAATAATTTATTCCGAATTTGCGTATCATCTTTTGGGTATGGATCATTCTTTATAAATTGATAAGGGCTTACAAATTTAACATACAAATTATAGAGAATTACAGTTTGATGAATTAGAAATTTTGTAAATAAGATAAAGTGTTGTAAATAGTAAATTAAATGATATAAATAACCATATCCTTTTTAGAAAAAGTTATCTTTTAAATTTGTTTAGATGTTTGTACCTACTTAATTATTTTTCATTTCCCATATATTATTTTTTTATATTTTTACTGTCCATACTTAAATTTTCTATCTTTAATTTGTAAGTATACATTATATCCTGACAAAGGTATCATTGGCCCTGAAACATGTTGATTTTTTTAAAATATAAGTGATGAAAATAAAGTACATCTTTATAAATTATATTTTTAAATATGTTGGAATACAATATATGTACAATTATGTGAGAAGAGAGGAATTAAATTTTATTACACTTATTAACTGTAACCCATCAAAAATGATGGTATTTTAATTAGTCAGTTTATTTATTTTATTTTAAAAAAAAACTAAAAAAAAATTGTGCGAAAAAAAAAATTTTTTCAAAAATTATTCGAAAAAAATTGTCAGAAATAATAAATTTTCGAACAAAGTTTTTTTATAGAACTTTTTTCGAAAAAAGTTCTAAAAAAATTTTTTGAAAAAAAAGAATTTACCTACTATATAAAAGTTACTGACGTTCGGGTGTTCTTTTATTTTGTTTTGTACCTTTCCCTCCAAGGAGGTGTGTTGATTTATTTTTGTCCCGTGCGATGTCTCCTCGGGTGTTCTTATGTTGTATTTTTTAGATTATAGATGTTCTTTTATTGTAATTTTGTAAAACCTCTTTTAAAAAATAAAGACTTTTAGCATGGGACATTGAAGGTTTTGCGCGACCGACTCGCCTGGTCTTGTTTCTTGTAATGCTGAGACGCAAGGCCGGGCGGAGAGGACGCTTTAGCTTTATAAAATAATGCCAACCAGGCGGCGAATGTGTTGGGCTGATATGGACGCTTCGGCGCATAAAACAACTTTATATAAATATAAAGCCGTATAAAAGCGTGTCTTCAATTAATATATTTTATTTACTTTTATTGATTATTTTACAAACGTTTTTAAACGATGAAAATAATCTTTAAATAGATTTTAAATCAATAGACTATTTATTTATATTATACAAATAAAAATTAACGTCATTAATGTACACTATCGTTTCATGACACTGACACCTAACATGGATGAATCAATGTGATTCAATAACTCTTACCGACCTTCAAATGAATATCACCACGAGTTGTATGTATGCAGTTGTCTTTGTAATGTTCAATACCTAATTATTATGGCACACGTGAAGTGAATATTAACACCGATATTGAGTCAATCTTTATTAATTATATAATAGATGTGCTATCCGGCGTCGCCCAGAATTTGGATTCTAACAAATAGATTCTTATATAGATTTATTAATTTAACATTCCCTTGCATTTCACTGAAAAAATCAATTGTGGGGCATACAAACAAAAGCAGCGGAATCCAAAGAAATTTGAATGCAGTCATCGAGGATTATTAATTTAGAATGTACCTACTGAATTCGAAATTTTATAGGAAAACATATTTTTTTTTATATAAGAATAATAAAAAAAAATTAAAAAATATATATATAACCTATATATTTATAGGAAATATGATTTTGGAAGGGATGCATAAATATAATCTAGAACTCAGTACATTCTAAATTAGTAATCCTGGCATTCAAACATTTCTTTAATTATTTTTGATTACTGCTGACTTTGCTTTAATATCCCACAATTTATACTCGAAACAAAGAATAAATCACATCAAATCTAGTCATCAAAAATTATTAATTCAAAGCAACTCTCAAAAGTAAAGCTTTGAATATATCCACCGAGCTTTATTGATTGCCTAGGTGGTGCAATTTTTATATACATAATACAGAATATATAAAATAGCTCGCTCTGTCTTGAAACCGACCGCCCAGATACTCTGTAAGTAATCATTTTTAATAACCCGAGTGTCCAACAATTATCAATTGATGATGTCTTCATAAGGCGAAACGCTTAAATTAAACTAAAGATTAAAAATGTAGAACTAAAAACAAAGTGCTTTTTTCCAATGTGTAATTATGGAGTTCTATTTACTTACCTCCGAATCTACAAACACAAGTGTCGCGAGATTAGCCTGAGACGCACAAATGAAACATTGTGGCAACATCTACATGGATTGACCGCGAGTCGATTTCTCGCTGGGTCAAAACCGTGCCGGGAGACGACGAGGTGTGCGGCTAGGTCAATATCGTACGTCTTAAAATAATTCATAAGCTGTTTATAATTATAGCACTAGCCAACACGAGCCGTCCAAATGCGCCGCGTCATTACGTCCCATTACCCGACAATGGATGATTAATTCATACTAAACGTTTAAAAAGTTAATTGTCCAACGGATCCATAATACAATATGGGGTTTTATACGACCAACGCATGAGTCGTTGAATATCAGAACCAAAATCAAAGAAAACTCTTTTACATCTGAAATAAAAAATAATGAATTAAAAAGAAAAAATTCAAGTAACATAATACAAATGAAATTTGTATACATATTTTAAATGGACTTTTTAAAGTATATTTTAAAACCAAGACGCTGGATTTAGATTGCTTTTGAAATTTAAATCTGTGAGCGAAAGAACAAACGAACAAGTCAATAAAAACGAGTTTTGAGTTAAGTGTGCAGAGTTGCTCTTTATATACATAAATACATATGTAGCAAGGAAAAAATAAAATAAAAGGCGATTAATTTTTATTGTTTTGAAAAAGACAAATGACATTATTAATTATTTGAAAAAGTTGAAGATAAACACCATATGTTTACTTGGTTCAACGTTTTTGTGTAAAAAAAAAGTATTGGTTAAAAAAGTAACCCATCAAAACCAAGTTTTTATTATACTTCCTTTCTCATTTACTAGTTGAATTTTTTTTTTCGCTTAACCTACGCGTTGGGCTTCGGTCGGGCGACGCTACGAAAGGGAGTTATAAAAAATTTCCAAAAATCCAAAATTATACTACAATCAGGTTTCGCGTCTACCAGACGCGTTGAAATATTTTCATACAACTTAATAAGTTGTATGAAAAACCATTCAAAATTTGAAAAAACCGAAAATTTATTAATTTTTTTTAACGACAATTTGATAGATCTTGATCGTCGCCACGAGTCTGCTTGCAAAGTTTCAGCTCGATTGGATCACGGGAAAGGGGTTTAAAATGGATTCAAAGTTTTTTCGTCAGGCAAGAAGACAAGAAGACAAGCAGACTTAGCAGACGCCACGAGTTAATATAAAGGGAGTAAAAATAACAAAGGCTTTAAGTGATATTTCGTAAACAAACGATATTCCAAAATTTTGTTTTGGCTCTCCTGAAAACCTGCATTTTCTTACTTACTGTGTTGTTCATTTCGTCCACAGATATATTCATTGCATTATGAGAGGTGTAGTGAAATAGAGTTCTCTATTCATTTTTTATTCTAGTGAATTTGGATAAAGGTATGTTTTAAAACTCAAGCTGATTTATAACAAGCAATAACTTCAGATTGATACTTGTCATAAATTTGACATTAAAATTTTTAAAAAAATCTCAATGACTCGCATGTTAGCGTACTTACCAGTACACAACTTATTATTACGTGTAATATAATAAAAGCGACCACGTGTTAAAAATAATCATAAATTCAGGTAAGTACTTGTATAAAATTAAAATAAAAAGCTCCCCAGAGGAGAACCGAACCGCGTGACAGGCGGAAGCACTTATCACTGCGCTGTCAACAGATATGAATGCGGTGTTAAAATAGGGTATTTAAATGTCTTTATTGTAGTTTCCTTGTTATAAATATTACCCGGAATAACTATATTTCAAATTAATAAATTTTGAGTCAATATTAAATGTTAATGTTATATCTCGAAGTTAAAATTTGGTGTACCGATAATTGCGCTCCAACAACAGCAGATAGGACTATTGCACGTCGGATATCACACGCAATTAAAAAGTAAATGAGGACATTAATTCCAATATACACTTTATTTTAGAGTATACCTATCACAAAGCTTAAACATTATAATAATAAAATATAATGCTTTGTGAATATAACGGATATTAAAAATTATAATTTAGTCTTTTGATTATTCAAATCAATCATCAAAGAAAAAAATAACTTCCATTCTCTTGATGAAATTTGACGTTTTCCAACCAAGTCTTTTCTGTAACGTGTTCCATTGTTGAAGATAAACTATTTCATGGATTGTTTCATACAATTTACACCAGTGTTAGTGGACTACATGTAAGGTTAGGTTAAAAGCTTCTGTTTTTCATTATTTTCAGTTTTGAAAATTCGTTTCAGACGTTTTGTCAGCGCGCAGTTGTAGGAGTGGTATTGCGCGATTTGGTCTCGTGCGCAGTTGTCTTGCTCGCAATTATTGATGTACCCCAGAGCCTAGCTCCTTAACAAGGCCAAGGATAACGAAAAGTGGACAGCAATTCGTTCTGTAGAAGGACCACTATATTTTATTACTTTATACTGTACATTGATAATAAAGCTGATTTTCAACAATTTTAAAATTTTAAAATCACGCTCAAAGAGGAATGGTCAGCGTGCAAGATTTCGTAGACTGATTTTAAGGAATTTACTTGAAGAAGGATGGTACCCCATCAACTGACAGGATGAGTACATGAGGGTCCCGAGGTCGCCATAGAGATTACCAAACTTTTCGACTTGTTAAAATTGTTCCTTGGGGCCATTAGTATCCGCTGTGCGTCCGCGTACCCGACGAAGGCTACTAAACGGCCAGGGAGGCATCCAGTATCTCTTCCAGATTTCCCATCAAGATTGAGAAGGGACAGAAATATTTTCCACAGTTAAGCGGTATTTTAGGATAAAATTTTAGGCTCTGGTTAAATATTTTGAGTATAATAAATTATGTTACAATTTTTTAATGAATATTATAATATTTTCAACAACAAATCAACAATATATCGATTGATAAACTCCTAAACATATAGCACACCACTTTTTTATTAATATTTCATATATAATAAAGCATTAAAAAAAAGAAAACTAGTTTATTTTAACTTCTTCATAAAGAGTAAAAAGATTTTGTGGTATTTTTTTAAATTGGTTGTTAGTTTAGCTTTCTATACTTATATTAATTTTAAAAAGTTTATATTGAATAATAAGAATAAGGATTTTTCTTTAAAAAGGATATGTAATGATTGTAAATATTTCTAAATAGAAATAGTCATAATATGTTGAAATTTTGGTATTAGAGTTAAGAAAAACTTAAGGTGTTTAAGAAGCAATAATTATTCCAAATTTGCGAATCATCTTTTGGCTATGGATCATTCTTTTCATATTAATAAGTATTTACAAATTTTGCATACAATTATACAGAATTTCAGTTAGATAAATTTTTGAAATAAGAAAAAGTGTTGATAGTAAATTGAATATTATATATAACCTGGTCTTTATTATAAATAGATAACGTTTTAACTTCTTTTCGTGTGAGTACTTAATTACTTATTCCTTTCCCATATATTTTTTTTATTTTTTTATTTTCTCTAATTCGATGTTCGATTTTTAATTTGTTAGTATATATTGTATCCTATAAAGGGACCATTGGCCCTGAAACATGTTGATATTTAATTTACATCAATATATAAGTGGTGAAAATAAAGTATATTTTTATTAATTATAGTTAATTTTAGATTTAATCTTATTTGAGATTCTTTCTGATTATATAAACATTTTAATCACAGTCAAATTGTACCTGTGCAGTATTTTCATTTAATATTTAACTTATTAATTTAAAGTTTTCACCTATTTAATTTATTTTATTAATTTTATATCATACGAATTATCAATAGGTCAGTAATGTTCCTAATTTATAGTCATAGTGCGACACGTAAATACAGTGGAAAACATGTTATGAAAATTATGGAAATGACATGTTACAGAACACAATTTTTACGGTTGAGAAATTAGAAACGCTGTTGAAAATTAAATTAAAAGTTTTAGTATCTATTCACTAACAATTAAAAAATACCATTGTATTAGGTGTATATCAACAAGATCAAATGATCAACAATATATAGCGTATTATCTAGCCATCGAAGATATGTATATATTGGAGGTATAGGCAAGGAAAGTTAATCTAAATAAATATACATATGAAACCAATTTACTAATTATACCGATAATTTTATCGATGTTGAAACTATAACTAAAATTGTACAAGATATAGAAATTTTGTTGGGACAATGTACAAAACATACGTCGATTTCTGGTTAAGTGAGACAAACTAAATTTAAGATTTTTTTACCAGTTTTCCTCAAATAACTTTTCATTTATTATAATACTTTTATATAGAATTTATATTACAATACCTTTGTCGATAATTACACTCTTTTTCGTTTTTTTCTTTGCTTTGTTAAATATATTTCATTTCAATAGATTTAGGTTTTTCTGCCACTCAAAATTTTATGTAATTTGATATAAAGTATAACTAGGGTTTACTTTGATATGATCAATCCATCTGTCTTCTTCTTTTATACGAAGCCAATGGTAATGTAAATGAGAGGGAAATATATTTTTTCGCATGGATCATACAAAACCTCTCGGCGGTTGATCTATAATTTAGAAGATTGGGATGTAGTGACTAGTGACTGACTGGACAATAATATCGAAAATCTCATTATTTAATGTCAGTAACCGGAGATTAAAAAATAAAAATTGATCTTACCCTTCAAACAACCTACCCACTATGAACATACATTCGTATTATATTACGCCCACAGAACATATGTGAGTTATTATCTCTCGTTATAAAGAAATCCTTGTAAAAAATATAAAAGAGAATCATTATTCGTTAGACCCTCAATTTTACGATTCATCGAAAAAGATCTGAGTCATCCATATTGGCTAAAAGCGATAGCTGAAACCACGAAACACGAATAATTCAAAGAATGCTTCAAAGAGATATTTTTTGTATGGAAATATAAGTACATTTCTTCTTACGTAAAGTACTTACGATTCATAAGACAAAAGGTTTTTTTTTTATAGCATGACTTTTTTTAGCTCCGAAAAAAGTCTGGCGCAGTTACTTCTTGGTCTAGTGGTAAGACACTATCCTAGCGATCAAGTGAATGGAATTCGAGCTTTTTTCCGGTAGATTAATATGTCAGTATCTAAATTATTACAGTAACGCTTTGTTTAATTTAAAATAAGTAATATTCATACATCACCTATTTATTGTAGGTGTGTATTTCTATTTTTAAAGGAACAAAAAACAACAATATGGATTAGTATTTAAGAAGACGATCAGGAAGGCTCGAATTGCAATGGATGGACTCTTATCAAAGCTGACACATCCATATTATAAATAACAAACTAGAAGACAGAAGCAAGAGAGACAAGAATGGAGGAGACTCTGGATTCACGTAAAGCTCACTCAGGACTGCCGAGCTTATAGTGTTGTTAATTATTATTAGTATTTAAGTAAATATTATGAATATGCATACAATTAATGTTGTTAAAAATAAAACTCCAACAAAATATTGTAACCAGACTAAAAAGAATCATGCACTTCTGTCAAGTGACAGTTGTTTGAAGTTAGCACAATACTACCAAAAGATCTGGAATTATCTCCAACTTTCGAGGGACGTCTGTAACTTTCCAGGAACATCTGGAATTTACGAGTACTTGCGAGTAAGCACTGGAAGCGTCTGGATAACAGCATTAGCGAATATAAATACGACACACGGGAGTAAGGAGTGAGTTGTTTTCCGTGCGCGTTGACAGCAATAATACAAGCGAAGGTAGCCGCGAGCGGCGGGTCAGGTCGGCCAAGCGAGCGGTAGCGGCGAGAAGCCAGTGGTGCCAAGCAAACGGTAATTCGACAGTGATTCTAGAAAGTTCGTACGTAGCGAAATAAACCGAAGCGAAATTAATAAGCGCGGAAATTGATGGAATATTCTAGTGAACAGTGAAAGTGTTAAAGCGAATATAAAGTGTTTACTTAGGAGTTATACATTTGCGAAACATTTTAATTTAAGGAATAACGTTACATTTAATAGTGAAAGCGACTTGGTACGTTAGTTTAATTAATAAATCGGTATTCAATAAATCCTGTGTTAAATCCCAGCGTTTTCATTAAATTTTTTAAAGTGTCGCTGTGTAAAAATTATTCATTGTATTATTTAATTACTCGATCTATAATATATTCACATCATTGTTCATTACCTAGTCGGATTCACTGTTTGTTTCAAAGTGGCAGTAGTTTAAAAATTACAGATACAATTCAAAAAAGTACAGATGAATTTTATTTTATTTTTTTTAAGGGTATGCAATTATTTTCTGAAGGAATTGATATTGGGAGGTAGAGGGTTAAAATGGATGGCTTCCAGCCGACCACCCGTGATAAATAACAATGTTTACCACCCTGAGTCAACAGTCACATAAATTTACTCCTTCGGTAGCTTTCCAGGTGAGCGGAAACAGAGCATTGTTTACCGAGATATTTTTAATGCCCGAATATAACAGGATGTGTCTGTCTGGACTACCATTTCGTAGCCAAGAGAATGTTCAATTAACGTTTGAAAAGTGATTAATGAACTTAACCCTACATGCACGCCAAATTAATAATATTTTAGGTCTGTCTCCATCAATCAAAACTGATTTTGCTGGCTGATGAATGCTTCTCATAATACTCTCTGACTCAAGTACTTCAACAAAATTATGTTAGAATATAACCACTCGCGGAGATTTTTAGTCTACCGGTTTGGAGACCTACCCGTCTCTTCGTCAGGACAACCACTGCACTAGCATGTAAATACCACTACAACCATAGTATTATTCACACGCTAATATAAGTAGATTGAATGCAGTGGAGATGAGATCCCTTAGACGTATGTGTGACAAATCCATGTATGATAGAATAAAGAATGAAAATATTAAGAATGAATGTAAAGCCCATCGTAGCATAATCCATAGAATAAAAATAGGGTCGCTCAGGTGGTTTGGGCATGTTGAGCGAATGAATGAGGAAAGAATGGTAAAAAAGATAAAAGTGCTGACGGCGCCAGAAAGAGAGGGCGACCACGGAAGACGTGGCGTGACCAGATTAACCAGATACTGGAAGATGGTCCTATTAGAAGCCTCAACAACCGTCGAGCTTGCATGAGAAGATGTATGAATGTAGATGAGGCGAAAGCTGTATGCCAGGACAGAAGAGTATGGCGCTCTATCCTCTCTGCCTACCCCCACGGGGAAACGGCGTGATGGTAAGCTAACACCTTCCCAAAATATTCCTCATATGCGTGTTAATCTAACCAAAGGCTAACATGCACTAAGATTTCTACGAAAAGAAATCAAGGATTTAAGGGGGTGAGGAGACTGAGATCGTCTTTCTCACTCTCCCCATCCCAAGACTATAAGTAAAATAGTAAAAAGCCGCGGGTTGAACGATTTTTTTTACAATCGGACGTACTCGTATATCTTCAAAGAAGATCCAACCCACGAAGCAAGAACAAAATAGTTACAGAGTTATTCTTACAAGAAGAGAAAAGAATTCTCTTACATTGTGCAAAAATTATCAGTACTTCACGGCCATTTATAAGCAAAATATAGACTTTCGGCAGGCAATGCGAACGAAATTCAGTGGCGACAAGCACATTTTCTCATAACTTTTCTTATATTTTGCATCACATTTGTGTATGAAAAGGTATCGAATTAAAATTTATTAAAAAGTTTCGTAAGTTTTTGTTTAAAACGACACTATTTTTTTTAAATTAATTAATAAATTTCCTAACCAACGATGTTTAAGAGCCGAAGAAAATTGCTTCATCTGTAACATTTATATAACTGTAAGAATGCATGACATGATTTTTTACAATAATATTATAGAGTAAACGGTTATCTTTAATTACTAAAAAATATTTTTAAATCGGTTAGCTAGTTTTTTACAATGTACGTTTCAACAATATTACCTATTGCAATTACTGAATTTTGTCCACAGAGGGATAATTATTATTTAAGATAAATAATAGAAGTCTCACAGAGACATATGTTTGCTATAACATGGGAAGGACCATAGATGACTCTTGCATGGTCCATTCGAATATATGAAAAAAATTGATTTAGAACATATATACAACTTTCAAAAATTTAATAATTAATGTGTGGATGTTTTTACGATAGAATTGATGAAAGTTTTGTGTAAATTGATCACTTAAGCCAGCTCATATGGGTCATAAGCCCCGGGCCACCCTATGAAGACTTTCATACACGTTTCTTATATAAATAGCTTCTCTCGTGAGACTTCTATAATTAATCTTAATGAAAAATATGTTTTATTCTGATATTTTTTTTTTTGTTGTAGATTTTCCTGATTATTTTTTTTATTACCTACTACTAATATTCTATACTATCTTGGTTAATTGAGAGTTTACGGTAGTACCTATCTGGTATTCTCGTAATTATTTTAACTTACCTACTTTATTGTAACATCTTTCGGTACACATTTTTCGACTTGGTTGACCTGGGAGCCTACGTGCCTTTCATGTTTATTGTACTATACTTATATTGTATAATGTATTAATGTTTTACTGTAAAATTTAACTGTACTAACCAACTTGTCCTAAATGATTATCCATTAGGGTCGTTCTGACCTGTCTATAGTTTTTAAATTAAAAATAAAAAAATAAAAAATCTTTCGTCAAATCGATTCAAATCGAACGGTCAGTATCACCATACATACAGTCGCATAAATCAATATATATCTATATATATATATATATATATATATACGTATATATATATATATATATAATATATATATAATACCCGTGTTTCCTTATCCGCCAAGTTTTCTCCACAACCAGCCACAACCACCCACCGGTGGTTATGGTGGTGGATAGCCCTTGTTGTCACATCGAAAATATGCGAGTTTGGTGGGGATGGCTGTGCTTGGGTGGTAGTGGGTGACGAAAATATGCTTTCTAGCACATTGTTTTGTTATGGGAAGGCCGCAAATGCTTCAGATTGTTTCAAAATAGGCGCGCCGACTGTGTCGGTGAGTCTTAAAGGTTCCGGAAAGACCTGCTCTAGAAAGTTCTGAAAGAATAAGGTTCTAGAAAATTTCCAAAAGTTCTATAAGGTTCTTAACTGAGTGGCGGAATGTGTCGGTGTATCCTGTACATTCGATAAATCTCTTGAAAGTTCTGGAAGGAGAATGTTCTAGAAGGTTCGCGAAAGTTCAATGACGATCCAAACAGTGTACTAAAAATCTACGCGTGCGAAGCCGCGCGGGCACAGCTAGTATGTTATAGAACGTGAAGTAACCAAAGGATTCAGATTTCATATTGGGGCCGAGTTGGCTCGTCTTTACGACCAGTTGGACCGCGCCGTTGCATTGCCTTGGCAGCCAATCAGCGGCGGCCAGGTGCGCGCGGTCACTTGCCCTAGACCGCTTTTCGAAATATTTACAATAATTTTCGCTTTGCAAAATTCGACGCAATATCCTATTTTTTTTCTCAACCTTTTTTCTTTTTTATGAATCCAGATTATAAAGCCGTGTATTCACTACTCCGATAATTTTACGTTTTTCCAGATTTATATCACAATATATAGTACCTATTTTACAAGGTAAAGTGTATTTAAGGCACAATGTGCTGTTACTGTTTTTGTTCAATTTATCAATTAATAAAGTAAGAATTACATACAGGGTCAATATATTCACGGAAATATACAAGGCTCCTATAGCTTAGTGTTTAGAGCACCGGCTCCGGAAAGGAGGTGGCCTGGGTTCGAATCCCGGTAGTAGCCAAATATTTTTTCGTGAATTAGATTTTTCTGAATGTCTTTTTAATTGATTAATTAATTTGGTTTTAAAAATTTCACAGTACTTTGCTCTGAAAAAATACAACTTCACAAATATGAATGTGTTCTTAAATATAATAGATATATCTCACGAAAAATGAAACAAATCGTATTAAAAACTATTGAATAGTGCATTGTCATTGGAGATTCACAAATACTGAAAACTTCAGAGCTCTAGCTAGGCGGAAAGTTGTAAATATTTCGATAATTAAATTTGGAGACAAACATACGGGTCAAGATAAGTATGACGTGTAATAATATTGCAGTTCTGAGGAAAGGTGTGATGAGTACTAGGGATGGGCGTTGAATGGACGGACTAGTTGAAATCAACCGTTGACGTTGCATCGACGCGTCAACCGTTTACGTTTATCGCGTGGACTAGTTGAATTCGTAGACGGTGGACAGCGGACGCCGTGGTCGGTGGACGATTCGAGATTAACGCAATGCAAAGCAATGAGCGAGAGCAAGACAAAACGTCTCCGTTTATTTCTCTCTCATCTCTCGCTGTCGACTTGTAAATGCCATAGACGGCTCGACGGGTAATTTCATTTCAACTCTAAAGTACACTACCATAGAGTGCAGATCTGTGCACACGAACTATGACTAGAGATTTGAAATTTGAATACATGCGTAGGGCGAGATAGGCTTAATAAGCTATTATCTATTATTTTTTACTTGATTTTTTGTGATGTCACGTGCGACGATTCGGTGAATTCCCAATTTTACGCTGTATAAAATAAAACAATTCTGTTAAATTATTTTATTTTTTATTGAACTAATATTTTACTGCTTACACCTGATATTGTTGTGTACACCTACTTCTTTCTTTATTATATATAGAAAGAAGTATATAAAACAATATGTAAAAGCCTATAATGTGCGTAAACAAATAAATAATAAAATATTTCTTTTTACATATAAGCACAAGTAGCGGTTTTACTTTCCCCGAAACTATATTCCTTCGACCTTCTTTAAATTTTAAAAATTAACGTCATAAAAATAGCCAACGGTTGAGCCGTCGAGAAGCGTCGCGTTGAACCGTAGACAGTTGACCATCGTCCCGATGTTTAGATAGAACGTCCGCGACGTCCGCGTAACGAAGTTGACGCGTCAACTAGTTGACGAATTCAACCAGTTGATCGTCTCGTCGATGGATAGACGTGGACGGTCTCGTTTCGTCGACGGTAAATACGTCGACGACCCATCCCTAATGAGTACTGAGTATGAATATGAACGTGGGTATGAATACATGTGAACACGCGATGAAATTGTATTCACAAAGTAGACATCTACAGGAGCGCAGTGTAAGTCGTAATTAAAAATAAACAACGATTCCCCTGAGACGCAGCCGGTCGCGGCCGGCCAAAGAGTGACGAGTATTTGGCTCGTGTATTAATGAACTATGCCAAAAGAAAGCGGCCCATTTTCTAAAAGTAATGTTCGTGTGTAATGATACTTGCATATTTCGCGTCAATTTTAAATTGCACGTGATAGATATTATTATTTTTGATGTTTAACATCTTTCCTCTCGCTTTCCCGCAATCTGTGGCAGCGATCTCGTGAAAAGGGACGGAAATGCGTAACAGGAAATAAGACACGCGCAATTTCATTTAACCAATGACAAAAAATCATCGTTTATAAATAAATCAATGTCCAGCAAGTGCCATCACAGCGAAGTACACACTACCAGTCAACGCTTTTGATTTTGTATATAAGTTGTGAGGCTGGTGTCAAGCGTGTGGATGTTGTAACTTTGATATATTTTGGCTTATATCTTCGAAACTATCCGATGAATACTTAATTTTTTTACATTCATGTTAACGATAAATAAAGATAATGATTTACATTCTCAAATTTTATTTAATTTATGTCATTATTTTTAAATATTTATTCAAATTTTTCATACAATTTGTATGGCGGCATACTACCACCATCTATGAAAATAAATAAAAAAATATAATTGACCAAACACATTAGACAATAATTCACTTTAAAAATATAGAGGTATCATTACTAGCTGCAAAATGTATGCATACTGACTAGAAAATACTACAGATATCTCTAGCATAGTCCCTTCAAATATACGGAAGATTCCTAAAATTCGAACATATATTTTCATATAAAGAGTTCGGTCTCCACCCTCGCTGTGATAGGACGCTCTTCTGATGACGCTGGATACGACTTCAGCGCAACGAGAGTTCGTGTAAAATATCCATTTCATTTAACACATAAATATGTCCAAGGACCGTTTTAATAACATAACTAACTAACTAACTAACCATCACGCCGTTTCTCCGCAGGGGTAGGCAGAGAGGATTGAACGCCACACTCTTCTATCCTGGCACACCACTTTTGCTTCGGCCACATTCATACATCTTCTCATACAAGTTCTACGGTTGTTGCGGCTTTTAACGGGGCCATCCTCAAACACTTGGTGTATCTGATTGTGCCAGGTCTTTCGCGGACGCTCTCTATTTCTGTTGCCTTCAACACTCGCCTCATATATTTTCTTAACCATCCTTTCCTCGTGCATACGTTCCACATGATCACACTATCTTAGCACTCCTTTCTTTATTCCATCTACCACACTTCAGCCAGCATTGCATTCATGTCTAATTTGTTCATTCCTTACTCTATCGACCAAAGATTTTCCACACAAGCGTCTTAGTGACCGCATTTCTACCACATTCAGTCTACTTTCATTCCTCTTTTGCCAATTCCAGGCTTCACTTCCATACATTAGGGTTGGCACTAGATGTTAACTGTTTAATATATATAGAACATTCAAAATATGATAATGTGGATATTCTTACTATGGAGTTGGTGAACGTAGCCAGCTCATACCTATTGTAAACTCTGAGTCGTCGTATAAGAGACTTCCAAACACGTCTCTCATTTATAAATAGCTTCGTCTCTTTAAGACTTCCATAATTTATCTTAATTAGATTATTTTTTATCGTTTTTGAGACTCAAATACTCGTACATGATGAAGAATGAAAACGAAAATTATTATATTTTCATAGGCATAATCATTAATACAACTTTCAACATTTTTATGGATGTGCTGTTATTCTCGGGGGGAATCGGTGAACGTTACATTTAATAAGGGGATCATGTAAGCCAGCCTTAAAGACAGGTCAAATAAATAGCCTCTGTGACACATATATACTTTATACTAATTAGTGAAAAAAAAATCTGATGTCTTATAATATTATTAGGTCTACCTCAGTAGATACAGTAGAAATGTTTCAACGCGAAACCATTTGAACTAAAATATTTTTTCGTGTTAAAAAAATTTAATATTAACAGAAATGACAGATGCCAGCCTAATCAATAGAAAGTTAAGCTGAAAAAAAGGTCATGAACAGTGAGTCAAAAATGACGAATTTTTACATGTGTGAATTTCAGTTTTACATTTACTATTAGTTTTAAGTTTTACATTCATGTCCTAGCGGATATATAAATCAATCCATAGACCATATAAATCAACACAACTTCGACACAATTCTCGAATACAAATATTTTTAAATTAAAATTTTATTGAAGCGTATGTTAACCAAATTGTTTATTTTTATTTAAACAAAACTTACCAAAGAAAACCACATATTTTCCCGATTCAAAAGAAGTAAAAAATATTATTTTATATAAATATTGCAATAATTAAGTGAAAAATTATTTTCTGTCAAATTATTTAGAATATTTACTGCAATTTTTTTAATTGTTTATTTATTTTTGATTTAACAATGATAATGATAATTTATTTATATGTTTTTATGAAACATTTTAATGTAATATTTTTAAGTGGGTACATTAATTTTATGCTCCCACAAATAGGAAGAATTATCTCTAATTGTGCACCTGACATTAATGTATTATAAAAAATTAATAGTAGATACTACAGGCAAACCATAAAAAATTCAATATCTAATTAATCTCGTAAAGATAAAAAATAAACAGAAATTTAACAAATTTCTGTAAACTAATATTCAAATTCAAATTCAAATGTTTATTCAATGTTCAATGTTACAAATGTTTACAGTGTTTACAAAATTTAACGAAGCTTTTTTCATTGTTGTTGAGTGTCTTGGCAGCAAGTAAACACTAAATTGATTTGACGCCCTGCCTGCTACACTAGTAATTTACTGTATTATAGCAGACAGTGCTCTTCCAGTAGTATAATGTTCAAGAATATTTATTATTTATATAACATTTGTGAATAAATCTTATTGCCAATTAAAATTAAGTAATAGTAATAATTAAATGTTTACAATTTAATAATGGTGTTAATTAATTATATTATAGACAAAGGAAAAAAAATGATCTGAATAGGATATTAATAAAATAAAATAAAATAAAATAATTAAAAGTATTTAAAAAGATGACAGTAACAGTAAGACAGTAAGTGAAAAAAAAGATCTGAATAGGATATTAATAAAATAAAATAAAATAAAACAATTAAAAGTATTTAAAAAGATGACAGTAACAGTAAGACAGTAAGTGAAAAAAATGATCTGAATAGGATATTAATAAAAATAAAATAAAATAAAACAATTAAAAGTATTTAAAAAGATGACAGTAACAGTAAGACAGTAAGTGAAAAAAATGATCTGAATAGGATATTAATAAAATAAAATAAAATAAAACAATTAAAAGTATTTAAAAAGATGACAGTAACAGTAAGACAGTAAGTGAAAAAAATGATCTGAATAGGATATTAATAAAATAAAATAAAATAAAACAATTAAAAGTATTTAAAAAGATGACAGTAACAGTAAGACAGTAAGTGACAGTAAATGTTCTTGTAGGAATAGTATATTTTAAATTTAGTTTATATGATGGCTTTTAATAGGTTTTGGGCATGCTTCCTTCCCTTTTCATGCAGCCAGAGTTTCACTTTAGAAGAAAAATACGCGAGACTATGGCTACATGTTTTAAGTTTAGTGTTAAGAGTATTGAATGTTTTTGGTGCTTGGAAGAGGTGAAATCTTTGTGAAAAAGTTTTTTTGAATTTTGGTACAAGATAGTTGCAGTTCACCTGTGCCCTTGTTGAATGTGAGTGAGTTATTTGTTGGTGATCTTGTTTATGTCGGAAAAAATATTTTAAAGTGTTGAGTAAATATGTTTGATTGATGTCCAGGACGTGACATTCTCTGAAAAGTTCTTCTGAAGGAAAACGAAATGGCTTTTTATGAAGAACTCTCAATACCATTTTCTGGGCTTTGCTTAATGAATCTAATATAGTACAAGCTGCACCCCCCCAACTGACAGTTGCATAATTAATGAGTGAGTGACACAGTGCATAGTATACTATTCTTCTTGTCGATGCGTCGAGTACATCTCTAATTTCTTTGAAAAAATAAACAAGCTTTCTTATTCGGATTGTAAGATTCAAAATATGTTTTCTCCATTCCCATTCCCAATAATATTCGTATTGCCCTGATCATAAATTAAACACTTTAATGTTAAGCTTTCGTCATAAAAATTACGCACTTCGGCAAATTATTATCGCATAAAAATAATTTACTGCTCATAAATCCGTTGATATTCAACAACGAATCAACACCATCAGGGAACAACCAACATCAATGGGCCGAAATAAAGAGGTGAAATTATTATTTTCTCTGATGGAAGAAATATAAAGGAGGTCGATTCAATTACATGCTAGGTCATCGACCTTTCATCTTCGATTCCCTGTGAAAGAGGGAATAAGAAATAGAGTCATACAGTAATTAGTAAAAGGTTTAAACCAAATACACACAACTTTGTCTACCTACGTATAAAAATATCTTACCATATAAATAATAACGCCTAAATAAGCTCTTGCTATTTTCTTATAACGTCTAATTAATTAGATGATATTAAGAAAACATAAGTAGTACAGAGTTTTTATTCATAATTCCACTTCAAATATAATAGATAAATATTGGATAATATGTAGCAAACCTCTCGGCCACCACTATATAGAAACACCTTTTCTGAGGTAGGTAGCTTTTTTAATCATTTTACCACCTCACAATTTATAATACTTATTTTGAAAGAAAGTACGGTAAAAATCGTGAGTAAAAAATATTTAAAAATATAAAGGTATCACGCGATGTGCAGGAAAAAATGGAAATAAATGCAAACGACAGTTTAAAAAAATATGCAAAAAGAATAAAAATAAGAATAATAGGAATGCAAAGAAGAAACTCCCGTCGTATGCATGATATCTTCCGAGTCATTCTTCCGCATATCTTTAACTTCCTTGGTAGCCTGCATTTCGAATCGCATTTAAATACCCTTCAACATCAGTTTTAATTAATTAATCAGTTTTTTTCAATTCCATAAAGTTTACGATACCTACTCATATAGCCTTATATTACTTACACAAACGCTTCAGTCTTATTCCTTTTGATACTTCTAAAAAGCAACGTTCTTTCTACAAACATCTTAAATATTTTATGCAACCTTTCAAATAACTAGCCTCGGAATTGAAAAAACCCCGAATTTTTACGACGTATACGTGACGGTCATTGTTATTTATTTTCCTTTATACTTTCTATTCTAATAAAATGTATTTAAAAATCTGAATCATAAAATTTTTGTTTGTTCACGCAAATAGCGGCGAAGCCTCGTTAAAAACGGTCCTGATATCGGGGCATCTTTGCTATTTATTGAGTCTAGAAGAATAGGTGAAACAAATATATTGTGATAATAAATTCTAATTAAGATGTTTTTAATATACTACTCCATTAATATTCTACTCTCTTATGGAGGTTCGACATGACGACTGCTTTAACTTTACAAGCCGCTGCGCTAAATAATTAAGCACCCCCTGTATTTAGTTCATATATAATATTTCCTCTCATAAGATGCCTTAAGAATCAAATTTTTCTATCTTTGATAGTGATCAATGCCTACAACTTTTCCGTACGTTTCAAAATATCGACGTCGCTCACACATAATGCTTTATTTAATATTTTATTATAATTATTATATTATTTAAAATGTTATTGTATAATTAACACTTCCGAATGGTGCCGCTACTTCTGCATGTAGAGAGGACTCAATGGAGGTAACTTGGACACGTATTGCGCATACCAGAGGATCTAGATATTTCTTCTTCGAATCTCCAGAGGGCGAAAGCAGTGATTCACCGCAGACTAAACTGGGGCGGATAGCAAAAAATATTGTGTGAAGGCAGTTGTAACTAGATTAGATAATTAGTACTGAAGCAGAGAAAAGCTCGAGAAGATGGTAACGTTATTTGTGGATTCTTCGGACTCCGAAACCTCTTAGACTATGTGGATGAAGATTATGATGATGAATGAATACTTGCTCAAAATACCTATAAGGCTATGAAGACTCTTGGTTTTGTTTTACATTCGTGCAATTCTTTTTCAAATATTTACACAATCAAACTATCGTACCTACTGTTCCCTTCTCAGGAGTCAGGTTGAATACAACTCATCTGTCTGAAGTCCTCATTACAATGCCCATATATACACTCTTGAACGCATCCAACACAAATTTCTACGTTACATTAACTACCGACTTCACATCCCAATTGAAAATATCAACTATACAAGATTACAAATTTATACTGGATTATTGCCTGACTTGACTTCACATCCCAATTGAAAATATCAACTATACAAGATTACAAATTTATACTGGATTATTGCCTGACTTGACTTCACATCCCAATTGAAAATATCAACTATACAAGAATACAAATTTATACTGGATTATTGCTTGACTTGACTTCACATCCCAATTGAAAATATCAACTATACAAGATTACAAATTTATACTGGATTATTGCCTGACTTGACTTCACATCCCAATTGAAAATATCAACTATACAAGATTACAAATTTATACTGGATTATTGCCTGACTTGACTTCACATCCCAATTGAAAATATCAACTATACAAGATTACAAATTTATACTGGATTATTGCCATTATCCAGCAGGAGAGTTTTATCTGATTCGACTTTACTCTACAAAATTATTTACTCGCATTTTGACATCCCTGATATTTTGTGTTTGTTTATGTTTCATGCGCCTGAAAGAGCTACACGAATACCTACACTATTTTATTGTGACAACACTAGAACCAACTCACATTTTAACTCTCTTGTACCCAGACTGCATAGGCTGGTAACACCTTTTCGCATATATTTGATATTTTTAATTCCAGTTTAGCACAATATAAATATTTGCTACTAAAAACTCTACACCCTGCCGTCCTGAACAAATAAATTAATATACCTATTTTTTTAACCTTGTATATATTTCACATCCCTTTTTTCTAAATTTTGTTTTATCTTATATACTTTTTACACACCTGCTTTTTCTAAATTACTGTTATAACTTTAAACAACTATCTATGCTATGTCAATCCTGTAATGTTTTGCTTTTCTATTCTTTGAATTTCTTGTATATATTATTATGTAAAAGGTACTTATGTACGTAAATAAATAAATAAGTTTAATCTAGTATGTATGACAGCAAACAAGTAGGTACTAATGCTGCTGAATTTTCTATTGGCATGTGTCCAATAAATATTATATTGTTTCACATTTCTATGATATTATTGATTGGTGTAGTTGTCTTCAACACTGATTCCGTTGTGAAAAAAGCATACTTGATTATTTCAATTCATTCTTTATTTTTTAACGGAGAGTAATGCAACGCACATATTAACTTATATATTTAATGGCTGCCTCCCTAGTGATTTTTATAAGATTTTTTAAAATCAAATTTATTTTTACACAGCATTTGGCATAATACCACGAAGACTGTGTTATTTTTCTAGTAATATCTAGTGAAATAGCATGTTTTTATGTAAGTATTAAATAGAAAATAAGGTTGAGACAAATAATACACATCGATTTCTTTTTTACGAAACTGAAAAAAGACTTTGTCAGATGTAATGCCGGTGCCACATGAAACTTTTTTTTTAAATTTGTTACCTTGAGGTGAACATCACGAAGGGAAAAAATAATTGTAACATTTCCCTCGCAATATTATTAAATTTTAGACAGGTGTGACATTATCGCCAGAAAAAATCCATTTTTAACGAGAACTTCATAAAGATCGTTTATAAGAATAATATTTATGGGTGTAAAATTATAAGGTATAGTAATTGAAAACAAAATTAAATTTAACATTTATAACATTTTATTAATTTCGTAGTGTTAGATAAAATTTTAGGTTTCGCAAAATCTAGTAAAATTATCTTGATTAATTTCTTACCGCTTAGTATATTCCATAGTAAGTTTTAATGATCTGTTAACATTGCCATAGTATGATTCCGCACAGTAAGTACGATTGAAATTATTAATCTACAATCGCATACTACTGTAAGTATGATAATAAATATTAATATCTATTCTAAAGTATAGTAAGTACCTAATTACTCGTACCATAGAAAATATGAATCTTTAATCTCACTAAAATTAATTAAGTATACATCTAATCAATTTATATTGATACAGCTTTTCTCAAAGCTTCTCAAAGTTAATTTATAAAACAATCATGTTTGTAAGATAAATACTTATATCGATTAAATTGAAATACAGCTTATTTTGGAAAAATTGTGTAAGGAATGAAATTCTACAAAATTGATCAATTGTTTCAGAATATTTTAAAAAACTTACCCATAAAAACCAAGTTTTTATTTTACTCCCTTTCTTTGTAAATTAAGTTTACCATCGTGTAATTAAATAATTGATTGACTGAAAATTAAACATGTATAGAAAAATACCTATGTCAAAAATCTCTAAAAATATCTCTTTATCTCTATTTGAATTTTCTTTTCGTTTTATTTCCTCTTACATTCCTTTTGGCGAATGAAAATTTTAACAATTAAAAACAATTAAAACATATAACATAACACTAAACTTACAGGTATTTAATATATTCCTAAAATGTCAAATGTTTTGAACTTTGATAAGACACTTCATGCTTTGAAGATTAAATTCTAAAAACATTTGTCAGTCAATGTCATCAAGATTTTGATAGATTCAATTATCAGCAATATCGTACCATATGAATTTCCAGCATCAAATGATTTAGAATCGTGTGAATCAGATTTGAGTAATGTAGCAGAAATCTAAAAGAAATAAATGATTATTTGATTTCTTCCCAAAAAACCGAATTTTGCTGTCATCTGTGAACCAATTATCATGAATTTTCAAAATTCGTAGTGAAGTACCTTTTACATATACCGACGGAGTAATTCAAATTTTAAATATTCCGTGACGTCATCAGGCCGCCGAAAACTTTTCTGTGATGATTTCAATTTGAAAAAAACCATTAAAATTTCTAAAAATCCAAAATTATACTATAATTATTAATTTTTTTAACGAAAATATTGATAGATCATTTTTATCTTCACCACGAGTCTGCTTGCAAAGTTTCAGCTCGATTGGATCACGGGAAAAGGGTTAAAAATCGATCCAAAGTTTTTTCGTCAGACAAGCAAACAGACAGTTAAAAGAATGGGAGTAAAAATAGAGAAAGCTTTATTTTATATACCTCATAGGAAAAATCATTAAAAAAAACCACCGTAAAAACGTTTTAAAATGTCTAGAAATGTTTTTCAAAACTTTCAATACTCCCTTCACAAGCCTGATATTCAATTAATAATTAAAATATTCTATTTATAACTAATCAATACTTCATATGTTGTTCACATTCGTGTCAGGCCACACGTAATGCAACGCTATTATTTATTTCGTCGGGCCACCATTTTGCCTGGCTTTTATGAAAACGGGTTTACAGAAAATATTGCGTTTTCATAATCGTAAATTATCTTAACAAAAATCTGTTACCCAGTTGTATACTATTGTCTTTTTCCTTCTTTTTCTTCTCTTTCCGCTAGCGATAATCAAGACAAATCCAAGTAGTGGTAGTTTTTCATGTTATTTGTATATAGTAGTATTTAAGTACACATAGTTTCGCAGTTTTATGATACATCCACCAGACCTCAAAGTACGTGAGAATCTATCCGTACTTTCATATCGGTTGGCTCAGTATACTATCAACAAAAAAATGCACGCACATCTTTTGCAATTTTGATTAAATCGCTAACTGAGTAGTGATCCTTATAGTCATGTCACCATTTTATTTACTGAAAAGGCTTAGTTAGAATCGCCTGACTATAAAAAATGATATTTTTCACTTATATATATGTCTTTAATATTTTTATTATAATGGTGATTTTTTTTAAATTTTGATTACTTTTTTCTGGGTATCTATTAACTAATTATTTATAATTTAACAATGCTTTCATTTATTTGATTTCGATTATTTTGGGACGCCATTTTGATTCAAGATGGCGGGCAGAACTATTCAAAACTGTGCAGCAAAATAAATATAGAGCTTGTGTACAACATTATTTGTGTATGTGTCACTTTATGGATCGGATACGTCTCATGTTTTTCAATCGATCTTTATGTCGAGAATTTCGAAGACAATGTTGGGCAACACAATTTTGTTTCAGATATAATATTATGTATCGATTTATCGTGCACTACATAATCACGTATTCGATTTGGATAACATTCAAAATAATTATGCCATTGTCAAAGAAAATTTGCGTAATAGGAACACGTGAATCGTCGATATCGCGGCGCGGAATGGGCCTTGCATTCCTTCTTTGGACCTGAAGTTGGAAGACTTCTTTGGATGGAAGTATTTGTTCATTGAATGAGTCCATCATACTATGAATTAAAAGAACCAAACTGCCGGACATCAACTGCTTTGAAACGTTAACTTGTGATTAAGTTAATCACTGCCATAAAGTCAATACATATTTCTGTTTGAAAATATTTATTAGCTAGTTAAATTTTCCTCCCGATGTTATGAGTTTTCCGTGACTGAGTTTATGAGTTGAACTCATAACTTAGCAACTTTGTTGTGGGTTTAAGTTAGTTGGCGTTCAAATAAATTAATATGGTATAATCGGGTCATGGGCGCTTTGGGTATTGTATTATATTATCACCATTGATCGAATAATTCCTTAGACGCGTGTTAAGGAATAGGTTTGCTTTGACTGAGTAAGTGTAAACATGCTTATTAATCCGTTTAATTGTAAAAATAAGAAAAAAATTACATCATACTTAAACATACTACACTACAAGGTGTATTGAAATAGTTATAATATTTTGCGGCAAATATCTTACAAAAAAGACAAAGAAAATCATGTCTGATCGTATTTCAAAAATTATTATAAATATATTGAAGATATTGGTTAACAATTTATAGTGAAAATAAATAAGTATAGCAATCGATTAATACGTGGTAACCGAAAGAGAATTGATTACCTATGTTTTCACAGATCGATAAATTCTAGACGATTATTTTAAAATAGTATATGCTCAACATTTCTACTTTTGCACTTCTAAACACATTTATTCCTACAGTTTTCCGTTGTAGGACACAAGTACCTTTGTCTCGGAGATCGATAATGAAAGTTATCCTAAAATTTTCTTATGTAATTCTTCGGTAGACTTTCACTTTATAATATTTTCATATTACAATACACATAATGTCTTCAAACTCTTGAAAAGTTTATTTGATTTGTAAATTAAAATGATTCCGATTGTATTGATAATCAGAATTTTTTACAGTAAATTAATTCAATTTAGAATAGTTGTTATATTATATTATAAATGATGTTATTTGAAAACTTTGGTGGGAACATTTTTCAAAATTATTAAATTTGTTTAATTTATATTCATGTATTTTTTTTAAATATAAATATGAGAATTTTTGCATAAATACCTGTAATATTCGGCGAAATAATCCAAAGAGCACTCACTCGCCGGAGGTTTTCCAGCAAATGTCACTTGAAATCGATCCAAACAAAACTTTGTCTCTGCGTCAAATTGAGTTATGTAGTTCACTTAAAAGACGATACAAAAAAGGTTTCAGTACTGTCTGCGAATTAACCTAACGAGACTGTCAAAGAATACCCAAACACAAACAAAGATCTAGCCGAAGTGGGAATTACAAAAAACACCTATCGATTTTCGCGAAAAAAGTTACAAGAAAGTTGTGTGTCACAAAGAAAAAGCGCGCTCGGCCACTTTTTGCTCAGTTTTCGGGGCTTGTTTCGAATTGGTCACACGCGCGGACACGAACGAAGCGGAATTGTATCACAGAAGAAAGTTATTTTCCTACTTGTGGGCGATAATCCGCCGAACAAAAGCACATAAAACTACGCTGTCAACGAAATAGTTACTGATTTTTCCGCGAGATGTCTACGCTTCAGTGCGGCGTAGAGCACTGTAGCGGCTACGGACCGCTCGGGGCGGGTGGGGGGCGGGGGAGTTACGCAACAGGGCTGCGGCCCCGAGTCGCGGAACTGCCACTGCGGCGGGTCGCGTCGGCCATTTCGTTTCACGACTAAATTATTTCTTACTATTTAAATTTTATTTTACGGCAGACTAAAACATATCTCATGTATATTTTATACCATCGTACATGCGTTGACTGGCGATAAGAAAGCTGCTAAGAAACAGTAAAAGACTTACTAAGGTTATAATGACATAAAAATGTTACCCGTACAACTTATATCAGATGCTTAGACATGAATAGCATCATAATACTTCTAATTTTATTTTTATATCTGGAAAAT
Source organism: Agrypnia vestita (assembly GCA_016648135.1). Classification (NCBI taxonomy): domain Eukaryota; kingdom Metazoa; phylum Arthropoda; class Insecta; order Trichoptera; family Phryganeidae; genus Agrypnia; species Agrypnia vestita. Next base: position 58,721 of record JADDOH010013959.1, read on the forward strand.
TGCCCAGGAAAAAATGCTGATCTCCAAAAGTTGTTACAAAACAATATAAAAATAGCAGTTTTTACCATGAATGTAAACATAAATTTATTAATAGATTCATCATAAATCTTTATAAATAAAAATGTGTATATTCGTTGGTACAAAATCGCTAATCTCTAAAATTTTGACACTATGTTGAATTTTTGTATACCTACTTTGTTTTTATATTTCTATTATTTATTTATATAAATAAAAATATAAGTGTGCGATTGTCAAAAATCTTAAATCTCCTAAAGTTCTTATATTGCTTTGAAATTTTGACACAACGTCGCATTGAAATTCGCACAAATTATTTGAAAATAAAAAAGAAGCCAGTACCTACCTTTTCAATATGGATAAATATTTAGATATAACATTTTCTGAATTCAATTTTTTTGATTAAATTCAGCCGTCTTTGCCTAAATAAAACATTTGAACTGATGAAAAAATGCAGTCAATCATATCGCGTTATTTTAAAATAATGACATTTATGTATACTGTCTATGATTCATTTTCAATTTTGATACTTCCGAGCTTGTCATTCATATCATCATAAAAATCATTAATATTGCATAAAAGTATTAAACACACTGACAATACACTTCAACACATCTAAAATATAGTGGATTCATGATAGAAACACAGTAAGTAAGTTTTTTTAGAGACTCTGCAAAACAATGGAACCATTGTTTCCCCTCACAAACTTATTTTTTTACTTAATCCTTAACCCATGCAACGCCGGGTACGATCAACTAGTAATAAATAAAAACTGCGTAACTTGGGATACTTTAAATTAATTTTTAAGTATTGAAATGCCTCATATATACAAAAAATTATTATATCAATTAAAAATTATCAAAAAAAAATTGTTTGTGGTTTCTGACTCCATGGCCTGTCATGTTTTAATCACAGCTATTTTTGAGTTAGAAATGAAATGCAAATACTACACGGTCTTTCCTTAACTTATATTTAATAAAATTCTGTGTACTAAGTAACTTCTCCAAATAAAACAATCTAACAATTAAGGCATTACAATAGTATGTTACTATGTAAATATTTTATTCAAAATCTGACTGAATAGGTAGTTTAATTCAATTGATAAATAAATTAAATATTAAAAACATTTATTAATAAGGAAAATGTTTCAATCGTTGTAATGAAAGAGTATACATTGCGTCAACCAATTTTAAAGAAAATCGCAGATGTTAAATTAAATTAAGTACAAAGTTGAATAAGAGAATATTTTTAATTTAATTTAAATTAAGCAACAAACAATATTTAGTAAAATAATGGTAATATAAAATAAATTAGTAAAATTAGTGATAGGAAAAATATATTTATATTTATTTATTTAAAAAAAATTTCATTCCCTACTTTTTGGAATTTCACATGTATTATTTTGTATATAATATTTAGAATTTATTTGTAATTTGTATACTCATGTGTTAGACCTGAGTACGCTGTTGTAAGCACATTATTATTATTATTCGTAATAATATAAAGTTTTGGATACAACAATAATGTTTCAGAGCTGAGAAATATTAATTAAGATTACTTATAAATTTCTCACAGAGACGAAACTATTTATGTGGGGAAGTACTTAGGTATTTACGGAAGTCATTTGGGTGTTTATGAAACTTAAAACCTTTCACAATGGATGACTTAAATGATCACTTTACATAATGTAGTTATCTATGTATATACAAGTTTGTTTGGAAAACATTAATAACCTCGCAGGATTATATTTCTGCCTAGATTATGAGTCGTATAAATAGCTTCATCTCTACAGAGTTATTCGGAAAACATTAATAACCTCGCAGGATTACATTCCTGCCTTGATGAGTCGAAAATGTTCAAGCTATTATGACCTAATATCAATAGTTAAGGAGATATGCGACATCAAAGTTTGCATTTTTTTTCAATATTTCTGACTTATTTTTTGTAAAACGTTGGACTATCATTACAGTAACTCATATCGATTGCGAATAATTCATTCGTTTCTATACAAGTTAAAAATGATAAAAACCCTGGAAAAATTTCAATTGGAATGTTTTCCAATTGGAATTCAAAGGTTTTAATTTTTTTATTTAATTTGTATTAAAGGGAATGAATTTTTCATATTCTATATAAGTTACTGTAATGATAGTCTAACGTTTTACAAAAAATAAGTCGGAAATATTGAAAAAAATGCAAAATTTGATGTCACATATCTCCTTAACTATTGATATTATACCATAATAGCTTAAACATTTTCGACTCATAATCAAGGCAGGAATAGAGTCCTGCGAGGTTATTAATGTTTTCCAAATAACCCTGTATATCTATAATTGATCTTAATTAATGATTTACATCCTAAAATTTTAACCTGCCCAAATAAAATTTTATTTAAAGTAGACATATCGAATGACTGTTGCGCCGTCCCTGGATTTCCGCGCTGGCGCCTGCGCAGCGGCCCGCGCGACCGCGAGGGTGGGGGGTGGGCGCGCCGGGGGAGGGGGGCGGCAGTGGAAGGAACGCCGACTGCCGCAAACACGGCGCGGCAGGTGGCGACGTCGGGCCGCCGCCGGGCGCACCCAGCCGGAGGGCGGCGGGCTGTAGGGCTCGCCGTGGTGCCGCGGCCCTCCATCCAAGATTCCTGTTCTGCGCCCCGTTTCAACAGTCAGCGAGAGCGTGTTGGCCCCTCCAGATTCTGTCTCACAAGCAGGGGCGTGCAGTGGGAACATCGCGGCGTGACTTTTACGCTACCAATTATTTGGAAAAAATCGGAATACAACATTTATTTCGTAATATTTCTATCACAATTATCGTAGCATAAACATCTGTAGCGCAAATATTCGATTTTGTTTTTTTCTTCGAAATATACGTTTACGAAAAGTCACGCTTCAATGTTCCCACTGCACGCGCCTGCTTACAAGGGATCGGCAGACTTCAAAATGAGAAGAGCCAGATTGTCAAAGAAACTAAAGCAAAAATGACTATCAAAGAAACTAAACTAAAAATGTACCGGAGAGCCATGTACAGGGCTGTTTGGAAAATAGTAATGACCTCGCAGGACTGTATTCCTGCCGCGATTATGAGTCGAAAATTTTCAAGCAGCCGAGACCAATCAATAGTTGTGGAGTTATTATTATTATTATTATTATTATTATTGATAATGGGCAGGCAGCTTAAGCTGATAGGCCCATATCACTGTCTCTCATTTGAATATCCAGCCTATTCTTGAATTGGTTGACACTGGCTGCAGACACAACACCCTCAGGCAAACTGTTCCACGTATTGACCACTCTATTGCTTAATGTATGCTTTCTTGGGTTACACGAGAACCGAGACTTGTTCAACTTCACGTGATGTCCTCGAATGCCCACATTAGTGTTTAACGCAAACATATCTGTTATATTAGGAATATTGTAGTAGCCCGATAGAATCTTGAATGTCTCTTTGAGGTCACCTCTTGCTCGTCGCTCCTGAAGAGTGGGCAGTTTCAAGACTCTCAGCCTTTCCGCATATTCCAGGTTTTTAAGACCCAAGGGCAATTTTGTGACTCGTCTCTGAACATTTTCCAGTAAAACTATGTCTTATATATATGTATTCCATATCTGAGAGGCATATTCGAGGTTATTCAATATCAAAATTCATTTTTTTTTTTTTATTTCTTTATCATTTACAGGGTGTACCAGAGCTAGCAGCAGAAACTTGGCCGGTAGATTCCTGACTATGTTGTGAGTCTAAAATGTTCAAGCAACCATGACCTAATATCAGTAGTTATGGAGATATGCAATATCAAACTATGCATTTTTTTTTCAATATTTCTCACTAATTTTTTGCAAAAAGTTGAACTATCATTATCTACAGAATCTTATGTATCCAATACAAATAGCGTACTGCATTACAAATAGCGTGAGTACTCCAAGTGCGAGATTATAACTTTTCAAAAAAAACTTTTTGAATTAAGACTGTTGTATTTTGTACATCGATAGTTCAAAAGACCATCTTTGTGTAACTTTCCATTATTGTTGTACATATAAATATATTCCCAAAGCACTCGTTAAACATCGGAAAATTGCTCGGGTAAAATCGGACTTCTTTCTCACATTCTACAGACTGAAATGTACGTTTCCGAAGTGTTGCCGAAACGTTGCAGCCGTATGCTCCGATTTGGCGCTCGAAATGTTCTACTCCAATCACTGGCCAGGGATTGACAGTTACGAGAATCTGTATGAATTCGACAGCGATGCGGAGTTCAGTTGTTTTTTTTCCCTTTTGGTGATGGGCGCATTGCGCGGTTCCTAAAAATTAGACGAAGCCGCTGCTCATGTTGTTCGCGTAATTGTGACGTTCACCAGCGACACCGTAAAAAGTCCGTTAGAACTGGATTCTACTACAAAACATTCGCAGGGCTCTGCAAAATTGCAAATGAAGGACTAACTCCATTAAGACTTTTTCATCTGTAAGTAGCTGGTTATTATAATAGGAGTAGATATATATCGACCAAGCGCATTCACGGCAAAGATTGAGAAAGGAAATATTTCTTTTGGTAAGCTTTGATCCTAGTACGGTGATAACGATGCGTCCTTCACCGTACAGTGTAGTAGCCCTGGCAATGAAGGTTTTTTGTCGGAAGAAATTAGAGACAAGCTGAATTTTTGCCAGTTGTTAGAACCTAATAAGAGGAGTATTTCCTCAAAAGTCCCCGCCCCTCCCCCTTGTGCTCCCTCCCCCACCACCCCTTAAACATCCATTTTTTTAGACTTTTTATTATCGCTAATATCTCCCTCATTATTAAAGCAAAATTAATAATTTTTTTACCGTTTTATTTCTCAACAACTAATCTTCAAAAAAGCTAAATTTTTTTTTTGTAAACATAATACTTTCGTGAGAATTCACTAAAATACTTAAAATTTTCATTAACAAAGAATTTCAAGCTTTTTATTTAGCCCATATTCTGTTATTATTTAAGCAAAAAATCTATTTTTTTGCCTTTTTATTCATTTACATCATTATTTTAAATTATTTTCATGAGAATTCATTAGTTAAAATTTAGTCAAAAAAGTTAAAATTTACATTAACAAAAATTCTGGTTTTTGAGTTACCGCTCATATTTTCGTTATTCCTTATTCAAATCTCTAAAACGAGGTCAAGTTTTAATCCTTATAATATCAGCCAAATAAAACAAGCTTGACATTTTTTATAATAATGCATTGATAAGTACAGGATCGCCAAAAGTAAATTAAGGTGCCTTTCTCCAACATGTTTTTGACAACGCTGATGTCAACATTCGAACATTGAATGGCTAAACACTTTTCACACTATAGGTGGAATGCAATGTATTGCACCAGCTACCAAAGTAGAAACTTAAGTGAAGATTAAAAAGCAATACTCTGGATCATTTAAAGCCCCTGAGATTATAAGGATACGAGCGTACACGAAGAAAAATGTACTTAGGGGATTGAAGAATATTAATGTCAAAGATTACAGCTAAATGAAAGCTGCCATGAATATTTCGGATTTCACAATAACAACTTTATTCCCTATAAGCTACATTTGGCTTTCTGGGTCACTTTTGACTAATCCTTGTTTTTGAAGGCGTCCGAGATTGTAGCTTCTGCAAAAATAGATAATTTATAAGGCTAGGGGGTTTTTACCTCCTTATTTCATTTATGGGCTCTGTAGGATATATCATGGAAGAAAGTGGACTTGAAAGTTGTGGGCTATACTGTATGGTCAGAATACACTTACAGGCACTTACCTTATGCGAAATCAGCCCATTTATATGTACAAAAAATTATGGAAATCAACTCTAAACTGACAGAAAGAGAGCTAGAGCTTACAACAAAAGGATTATTTACAGTGAGAAGTGTGGTAAATTTTGGTCAATATCAACCATGACCGCTGAAGATGATGCTTGTGATGGATCCTCTTCTTCGCCTTTCAGCTCGATCCTACTCCTAACTGAGTTTACGCCTTGTTAGAGGCAAACAAGCTATCTATCTACGTCGGGTGAAGGCTCTACGGTTTTTAACGTAGTATTTCCAAACACCCTCGCTTTATTCAAGACCTCCCCAGTTCACGTTGTGTAATTTTTTGTTTCGAACTATAGGGGATGAATTGGTTTAGTGGTAACCCTAACGCAAGCTTTACTTAAATTAAATACTGGGGTATGAAGTTCGTGAATGTTCATGGAAAACGCAAACAAAACTACCTAGCACGTCAATTAAGCCCTACGGTGCAATTGCTAAACATACTATGTTCCGTGGCCCTATATTATTTACCTATCATTCCTACGGACTGAAACCACTGCATCTGGTGTAGCTGCGCTTCCAGAGTGCGCGATCCTCTGCTCCCACGCCCTCTCCGCTCGATCCCCCATTGTCTTACCTGTATGGGATCGACCGCCATCCACTGGAAAGGTTAGTAACGTGCCGTTATCACATGCGCATGCACATATAGAGTACATAGATCCCCTGAAAGCCCTCGAGTCCTTCGTAGCCGCTCCTATGGATGATTCCGTCTTCGACGCCCTCGCTGATTAATAATTTTATCTTCCGCCGTTATCTCGCTGTGCTTATTCCTTACGATCTTTTATATTTACTCTGCATTATTTTTATATCAATTACATTGTTACGTTTATTTACTAGCCGGCCTAAGTTCCGTCACCTGTATCTGGCCCTATGTCTCATTCTAGTGGTACGGTGGGTTCTAATGGATAAAGGGGGTGTGGGAGGTATGTATAAATGTATGTGTACGCGAAAAATGTGTTTGCTTTAAATTCGGCCCCTCCATACCCAAAGGCTCATCGGTGACTGATCCCATCTTCCTTCTCCCGACACGAGTTCCGGATACGTTGACCTGAGCCTGGATGCGCCTTTTCATGTTGGGCCTCTTCTGTGCAAAGTACCGCACCATCCCTCGCGTCAGTGTCTGGCGTCCGGGCTCAGAGCCAGTTTGCCCCCCGAATTCCAACTCCTCCAGGTTAAACTAAGTTAAACTACGGTATATATACTGAAGCTACTGTAAAGATGGTCCCGGACCACCTGTCAAGTCAAAAATATGCGAGTGGGGAGGGGGAGTTTCCTAGGCTCCCCAACCCTCGCCTGTGAGCAACTGCAGCCCATTGGCCATTCGCGACACTACAGTGACTGCAATCACCCTCCCAGGTAGTACTTATTATAATCTGGTATGCATCAATACGTTCAATCCATTCCAGACGAGGGAAGACATCCGCACGGGTGTTGTGCCACCCGTGAAGAGCCCCCTCATACACTACGTACGAATAGATACATACTAATAAAATATAATATACATACATATACTTACATATACAATACATAAATAAATACTTGTAATGGTTGGTTGCCATGTGGTTTCACGAGGCCATGACCCCTCGTATTAGTAGATGGAAAGGTGGATCTGGACAGTAGGGATATGCCTAGCCCCTGGCCAGGGATGTCGGTGTATTTTCTCCAAATGGTGTACAGCTAGAATCCTGCCATCGATGATGATGGGATCTGCCTAATTTTCTCCGGCTGATGTGTAACTGGAATCCTGCCATCACTGATGAAGATGATGTTGTCACTATCAAAACGTCACCTGATGATATATAGCTGAACCACCGCTAGTGATGATGATGATGATGATGATGATACTATCATAACGTCTCTTGACGATATATAGCTGAAACACCGCTAATGATGATGATGATGATACTATCGAAACGCCTCCTGACTATATATAACTGGGACACTGCTAATGATGATGATGATGATGATACTATTGAAACACCTCCTGACGATATATAACTGGGACACTGCTATGATGATGATGTTGATGATACTATCGAAACGTCTCCTGACGATATATAACTGGGACACCGCTAATGATGTTGATGATGATGATACTATCGAAACGCCTCCTGACTATATACAACTGGGACACTGCTAATGATGGTGATGGTGATGATGCTATTGAAACGTCTCCTGACAATATATAACTGGGACACTGCTATGATGATGATGTTGATGATACTATCGAAACGTCTCCTGACGATATATAACTGGGACACC
>JADDOH010013960.1:4688-30899 GCA_016648135.1 Agrypnia vestita
TGAAGTGAAGTAATTGATGTGAAGTAATTGAAGTGAAGTAAATGAAGTGAAGTAATTGTAATAATAATGAAGTGAAGTAATGAAATGAAGTAATAGTGAAGTAAATTTTTAAATGAAGTGAATATTTTCTCCAAATAACATTTGGCGACCTAAAAAAAAAAAAGGTCGCCAGCCAGATTTCTTCATTCGATTCCAAAAAATTTTCAAACCATGGGGGGGGGGTTGTTACAGTTTCCAGAGATTTCTTCGTTTAGCTACATCAACTTCCCAAAAATTTCACGTAAAAAATGCACTATTTAAAGTATGTTTCTCATACTTTCGATAACTTTGAAGTGTATGTACTTTGTAGTGTTCGCTTTGAAATGAAGTGTACTATTTGAAGTTTATACTTTCAATAACTTTGGTGTTTGTAGTTTGTAGTGTGCACTACACATCAAAGTGTGCGAAGTGTGCTCTTCAATGTAGTGTAGTACTACATTGTAGTAGTGAGTACAGAGCGGACCCATCACTAACTCATACTATAAAACCTCCTACGGAATAATGCTCGATTTGCGATAAACATTTCGTTCACAAATAGAAGGTATGTTTGATCCCTTGCTTGGATCTGATTTATATAAATCATCGTCATAAATCAAGGAGATATTTCCCCTGGATCACAATGATCCTCGATCTGAAGAGAAGTGTTCTTCTCTCGCACTTTATCACACAAAAGAATTAACTGTTTGATCCTTCAGCGAATCCGAAGGGGGTATTCCCTTTGTCACAGATATCACCAAAAATGATTTACAAAAAGAGTTTGAAAATAATAGAGGCATTTCTCCTCTCAGGCCTTTATTGTTTCTAAACCGAATGTTATCCAGTATCCACAGATGTCGCCTTCAAGCAATAAATTTAATAACAAATAAAACGTAATAATTTCGTCGTCTCTCCGCCTGTCTGCCTGTGTAACGTCCGTAATTTCGTTCGAATTCACAGCTAAAAAAACAAATTAAACGGCCGAAGACGGGGCTTGAATCCTGTGGCAGCAAACCCGAACCGGCCGCTTGACGCATGTTGCTATCGCCGCCTCTCCGTGAACTGACAAAAAGATACTATAAATATACACTAGGGCTTAGCAGAGACGCGAACCATTTCATGTTCCGCCCAGCACAATCTCCAGGGTTTAAAATAGTACTATTAACTGCCGGCATGGGAAGTATAAAAAAATGATCAAATATTTTCATAAAAGTCGTCATTAATATTTCATGTCGGCTATAAATAAGTAAAGTAAGGCGCGTGCAGTGGGAACATTTAAGAATGAAATTTTTGTAAACGTATATTTTGGAAAAAAAAAAATAGAAATCAAATATTTATGCTACAGATTTTTATGATATATCAAAATATGAATGCCATGATAACAACTGCGATAGAAATATTACGAAATATGTGTTGTATTACGATTTTTTTCCAAACAATAAACTACGTAAAAGTCGTGCTGCGATGTTGCCACTGCACGCCCCTCGTAAATAAATACCTACACATTCTTTAGGAACCGGCATGTAAAAGTACCGTCATTTTGACGGGTTATGTCCAGTTAATATTAATAAAAAATATAAATATTTTAGTATGTCACATGCAGATGTCGCCGTAACAGGTATATACTAGAACAGTTCTAACCGTTCTAAATAGGTACAAAGTTTCATAACAAGAGTAACCCAAGAGTAACCAAGTAAAATGGTACAGTATACAATTCTTTGCATGCATCCTTAATATGCAATACCTCCCTCGAATATATTTCACTAATCTAGCGGGATATGAAAACATAATAAAGTCTGTACAAAGAGTTTCTCATAAATTATACCATATTTGAATGATTTTATATCATACCAAGAGCCTACTCGAAGCACTAGTCGAGTAGGTCGCTAGAGCTCTTTAGTGCGAATGCATAAAAAAATTAATTCACCAATCTAAAGCCTTCACAGGCTCGGGAATCAATTCAGCTGTCGATATTTTTTTTAGTATTTTACTTAAATACAAGTGTATTGTTTTTGATACTTAATTGAATCAATAATATTATGGCGTACGGTATGAAAGCCGTTTTGCGTTTTAATTTTTGTATTTTGAATTGAAACATGAGTTGTTACACTTATGATAAATGTGCTTTTCATTGTGTACATTAAGCCTTCGATTTAAAAGACCAATCGGGGGAAATAGGTAGGTTAGTGACTTTCAATTCGATTCAATTTATTCAATAAATAACATACACCTACATGATAAACTTACATTTAATGCGTACATGTTATCATATTTAATTAATTCTCATATATGTATACTGTATACTCTCTCTATATATTTAATTCTAAATATACAGAGAGAATACACATAAGAATTAAGAATATACATGTATAAGAATTTTTATCAAAGTTTGAAGAGAATCCTGCCTCGGAAAACCCTCTCAAAGATATGGAACAGATCAATATCCAACGTGATATTGTTCAGCATAGCACAGCAGGTAGCTCTTCTAACAGGCATAACCATCGGCAGGTTGGTCCTGTACATTGGAATGAAAAACAATGTTTGTTGACGCTATCTTTGGTAATTTTCAGGAACATCGATAAAAATGCGTAATCAAATACACATTCCTTTCAGTCTTAATTATTGTAGCCAAGCATACCCTGGAGAAACTCTGTTAATAATGCCTGTCCGTTGTCTCTCATGTACATATACTTCTTCTTATCCAATCTGTTATTCATCACTACCATATGTACCTCTCAATCAATCAAATATACAACCTAGTCGCTCATTTTGTGTGTCATAACAACTATAATTATGGCGGTTTTGTCCATTTTTGTTATAAGGACGATTGAAAGCAGTTGGAGATGGATTCGAAGTCGATAATGTTTGCTTAGAAAAATAAAGCGACTTTAGTTGGTCGCAAAACCAAATTATTCCTTAATTAGGATAGCTCTGCAATGCTCGACCGCTAGCTTGCCCCGCATTTTAACAAACATAGTCAGGATTACCCCGGAATAAAGAATACCAAAAATTTAGCGTTAACATTATTGTCTATGTAAGTGTACAAGGATAATAATTATTCGCATAGATAAATAAACAGACAACACGAATAAATTTTTTGTTTATTTTTATCGTGATCGGTTTTTTCAATGCATAACATATTTTCTACGCGCGATCGCAAGTTTACATTTTTGAACACGACTGCTTTAAGGGCTCTCCGTGGAAATCAACCAATTTGGACCGGGGCAAGCGAGTGTTTGAAAGTTTAAAATACACTTAAATAAAATATCTGAAAACATTTTCACAATCCAGAAATAAATGTCTGGTTCAAAATATTCTGGAAACAAAATCAGGTGAACCACGTGTAGATCAATTACAAAGAATTAGGTCAAAGGTTGAGGAAAACCGTGCGACTGAATCCCACGTGTGGGCTGACTGCTTAAGCTTTAAGATATTATTAGGTAGCATTAAGATAATTATTAGGTAGCTTTAAGATATTATTAGGTAACTTTTAGATATTATTAGAAAGCTTTAAGGTATTATTAGGTAGCTTTAAGATATTATTAGGTAGCTTTAAGATATAATTAGGTAGCTTTTAGATATTATTAGACAGCTTTAAGATATTATTAGGTAGCTTAAAGATATTATTAGGTGGCTTTAAGATATTATTAGGTAACCTTAAGATACTATCAGATAGATATTTTAGCTATCAAATAAAATAATAATAATAGGTAAATGAATTTTAACAACCCAGATAGCATAATCCAATCGAAACTATTTTATTCTACGCTGTTTTACTAACGAACTACAAGTTTATTAAGTTTACCTGTAGAATTAGACAAGTGGAGTACAAACCAAAAGTAATTTTTCTCCAATTATTTTCTGCTGACTCTGTCTTATTTATGACCATAAAATTGTTCGAAAAAAAACTGTTATCTCTAAGTGAGTTCAATTATAATTTTATTATTCAAGTTTCGTGAGTATCAGAATCTTTCATCGGCCGATAGTGGCCGCGGCGCGACCATTAGTGTCTGGAATTGGTTCTCGCGCGCTGACTGTTGTTACGCCCATCGGGCGGCTGCGGTGGTCGCTTTGCGGCCAATAGTGGCCATTGGCGGTCTGTAATCGAGGTAGAGTGTTTTATAGGGACGCCCTCCTAATACACCGATCGGCTGTGATTTGTCACTGCCAAACTCAACATGCTGTCACTTTGACTGCCGATTCCATACTGGGGTCAAGCAATCTCGCGTTCCAGTCAATTGCAGGACCAATAAATTTACGTCAAGCGTATTATACACCGACTTATCAATATATTCGAAGTGCATCCTAGAACGGCGGCGATCATAAAAAAGGTAAAGCAGTTACGGTGTTGTCTTTCTTGTGCTTACGTCTCCTTTGCGAATTAAGTTAAGAAGTAGCGAAATTGATAGAATTGATAGAATTAGAAGATCGCGCGAATAGAAAAGGTAGTGCAAACACTCCCATGAAAGGTCAGAATGTGGTGGGTGGATAAGAGCAGCGACGTGTGCAGAAACTAGGGATGGGTAAAAAATATCGATAAAAGTAAAATAAAATAACTAAAAAATTAAATAAGAAAAAAATAGCTTGTTGGTCTTGTGGTTAGGACTCTCGACTCGTGGTCCAAAGGTCGCGGGTTCGAACCTCACTCCAGACCAGAAAGTTAGTCCTATTTTCATAGCACAAGCGTTTAGCTTAGTTTGAAAATAGTAAGAATATTGATGTGACACGTATTCCGTGATCGCATCTCTATTTATTTAAAAAAAGAAATAAAATATCAATATATCGATATTTTATCTTCGATACATCGATATATTTTTTCCGGTGACCTTTTTGTTTTTTTTTTTGGTCACCAAAAACTTTTCTCCCTTACCTTTATTACATTTTTGGAAAACTAATATCGAAAATTATCGATATATTTTTCTCGATATATATATCGATTATTATCGATACATTTTAAAAATATCGATTTGATATATATCGAGTTTTTTTTTCATTTACCCATCCCTAGCGGAAACCGGGTAGAGAGCGGCGCCAGCTAAGTGCACCTGTCGGCGGCGCCCGAAGCTCCTACCGTCTTCCGCCGGATATAGCGCCACAACCCATTGCTGTTTGAGATGCACAATGCCTACAGACCACTAATGCACAGGGTTATCTGGAAAACATTAAGTACCTCGCAGAACTACATTTCTGCCTGGATTATGAGTCGAAAATGTTCAAGCAACCGTGACCTAACATCAATACTAATAGAGATATGCGACATCACAGTTTGCATTTTTTTTCAATATTTCTGACTTATTTTTTGTAAAACGTTGGACTATCATTACAGTAACATATATCGAATATGAAAAATTTATTCCCTTTAATACAAGTCAAATAAAAAAATAAAAACCTTCGAATTCCAATTGGAAAACATTCCAATTGGAATTTTTTCAGGGTTTTTATCATTTTATTTCACTTGTATTGAAACGAATGAATTTTTCGTAATCGATATAAGTTACTGTAATGATAGTTTAATGTTTTGTAAAAAACAAGTCAGAAATAGTGGAAAAAATGCAAACTTTGATATTGCATAACTACATAACTAATGATATTAGTTCATAATAGCTCGAACATTTGCGACTCATAATCAAGGCAGGAATATAGTCCTGCGAGGTTATTAATGTTTTCCAAATAATCCTCTATATATATATATATAATATATAATATATCTATATATATATAGATATATATATTATATAAACATAAACGTCAATTGAACACAACCCTGTGTTACGACTGGTTTGACTCGTTTAAAAAATATTACGGACTTGTAGATCTTGAAACAATTTTGAAAATATCAAACTAAATACTTTTGAAAAGTATTATGTCTTAGTAAATAAGTCGCATTTTATTACAAAAATACGTTTTACTTGAGAGACTCGGTTTGGAACGAAATATAAAAAATGACATGTAATGAAAAAATGCTTTTATTTACAAGGGGACTTTATGCAAGAACAAATACTATAACTTTATTATTAATTTATCATCCACACACGCTGTGAGACCCCTTTTTTGAAGAACGGGTTTAGTAAATATTAGTTTAGTAAAAGAAAAATAATTGAATTCTTTCATTCTAATGAATGTAATGCGAATTAAATGCTGACATTAAATAAATATAGCAGATTTCCAATTAAACAAATGAACAAATATTTCTTAATGTAATAATATTTTCGAAACATCTTATACAAAACTGACAAAATAGTTGATATAGTTATCCGGGATCATCTCATTTTGTTCTGACTTCTTTTATATGTGGGGTATAAAAGCAAAGGCAGCAATATCTTGTGGTTAGGACTCTCGCGTCGTGATCCAAAGGTCACGGGTTCGAACCTCACTCCAGACCGGCAAGTTGGTCCAATTTTCATAACACAAGCGTTTAGCTTAGTTTTAAAATAGTAAGAGTATTGATGTGACGTATATTCCGTGTTCGCATCTACATTTATTTAAAAAAATCCAAAATAAATAATGCAGTCATTGAAGATTATTAATTTATTATGTACTGAATTTGAGATTTTATAGGAAGCATAGTCTATGAATGTATTGGAAACATGATTTTGGAAGGTGTAGATATATAAAATCGAGAATTCAGTACATTTTAAATTAGGAATCCTCGACGACTGAATTCAAAACATTTTTTTTATTTTTCGAATATTGCTACCTTTTCTTTTATACCTTACACATGGAGCCAATGGCAGTGCAAATGAGAGGGAAATATATTATTTCGCACGAGTCATACAAAACCTCTCGACGGTTGACGTACCGTGTTGTGAAATAACCGTCCACCATAATAAATCTAAGTATAACGAATTGTAAAATGAACGATTACGAAATAATGATTCGTTATACGAAAGTAACGCCAATTTTGAACCACCTCTGATAAAAAAGAAGTCAGCGTAGATAACCCCAACGTTGTGTTCGTAGGAAGGTTCTCAGTATTACTACACCGATCCACTTCTCGGGTACATAGAAAGGTCGCGACCGATCTCTTCGAAAAAAACCACTGACGTTAACAACTGATAGCTAAAAAAAGATAAATAAATATGTTTATTTAATGTATTATTGTGGCTATAGTAAAAGTCAATGGTTAATTTTTTATCTCATCTATTCTCAAGATAGCAATATAACGTAAAAAGTCATGTCTCGGCTGCATTACATAATATTGTAGTTTCGCCAATTTTGACGTTTGACGGATGTCTTGACATGTGTACCTCTTACCGTCTTACCGTCTACCGTCTTATTTTGTGTATATGCTGCGGAAGTCCAATGAAACACGTTGGCTTCATCTTGATATTTACATATTAGGTTTACAATGTGTTCCCGCGACAATAATTCGTTGTACATATAAGGTACAGAATTTGCGTGGCAATTAATTCGCTCTCTCTTTCTTCCATGCCGTCTGCCACTCTCGTTCATCGGACAGACGTCATGCAGATACATTACAACTAATATAACAACCTCGTTTCCTCCAAAATATTTATCAAATGATTTGGCAATGCAGTATAATGAAAATGTCTTAAAAATTGGAACTGTTTTTATATTAAGTACTTACTTATTGAATAAAATTGTGTGTTTTCTTTATTATTTTATGCGAGTAAGAACTCGACAATTTATAGTTTAAATATTGAAAATTTTGAATAGAGAAATGTTTGGAACACTCGTGAAATTTGTAATTTTGTTTTTTGTTTTGCAAAAATAAATATCAAGAAGTGAAAAAAGGGAAGTTTTTCAGAAAAGGGGCAGCATTTTTAGTTATTATTCGATCAGTTGGTCAGAGAGCATCTTATTAGCATTGTTCGAATCAGTAATACGTGGCTTCGTGCTGGTTTTTTAATATATATTCCTTTTGGCAGATATTTTTAAAGAATTTTCCCTTTGGTCGCTCAACTTGTAATTTCATTTCGTGTTTTAATCCTTATTTCGAACGATAAAATAATCGGTGGGTTCCAGCCGGGATCCGGGAAGAGATTTGAGAGTCATGTAGACATTGATCAGTCTCTTTTTTCCCGGGGTTGGAACGAACACTTGTTATAAGTAGAATAACGGATTACGTCTACTTCTCCTCCTCATTATTACTGTTTATCAAACTCATGTAGTTTTCTTTTCTATCAGAATCTTGTGAGAAAGTGTTCACAATGTAGATCATATATTATTGATGACGCCCGTAGCTTTGCGCATGCTTGAAGTCACTGACAAAATTCTACCAATGTTCCGCGTCTGTTGAATGAAAATTCAACCCTGTTGAATGAAAATGGACCATTTCAAAGAAACCGTGCGTACCTATTGAAGAAATAACCGGTTGCCTTGGCGGCTGATTGACACCTTGACGCCTTTCTAGGAAGATTGATCTACGACTCGAATGGTACCTAAAATTAAATCCGACTAACGATATAATTGAAAGGATATCACGAACCGTAACTATATTTGCGAATCCCTCGCAAAGCGACTCGGCTTTCCGTTCCATTCATCTTTCAAAGCGCTGCTCTTTTCATGTTTCAATCTTTATAAATCGTTATATTTCTGTAGTAAATCTCGAAAGCGTTGCCAGAATATTGTACATCATTCTTTCAAATGGTATTTTTGCCATTGCCCCCGGTACAGTAAGTAGTTCCTCTAGTCGTTTACACCGAGTTTTCTCGATACTTAGCCCCATTGACGTATTATAATATAGACACGTTTTGCCATACTAGCCGGCTTTCATATGTAGCAAATATTGCATTGAAAGAGACAACAAATCACATAAAAATCAGGTAATTTGAAGTCACGGTGACTAAAATAACATACTCATTCTTACAATAGTGTACGATACTCTGTTCCTTTTCCCCGGGACTTTTTTTTCGGCGTAGCTTCGCCCCCGATCACAAAGAAGGTCCGTTCGATAACGAATGCAAGTAAGACAATTAATTACCTTACTTTTAAGTTGCCAAGATTTCATGCTTGTAACGTTACTACAGTTTATTATATCATTGCTTAGCCCCATCTTCTTCGAGGTCTTCCCCGTGGTCACATTTCTCGGAGATACTTATAAAGTGCCATATATGAGGTGTCTCTTGCTCGATAACACGATATCTTGTTCGTCATACAAGACTTGCGTTCACGATTTCATCCGTGTCTCTACTGTCCATTTCATTGTACAACCATGATAACTTTTTAGAGTACCTTCCTCTTCCAGATATTTAAGCCTGCTTGAATATAAAACATATACATATAATGAGTTTGTTGATGCATAAGGACCGAATAATATTTTGTTCATTTCCATCGATAGAGCTCGCCGTAATAGATTGATTATTGAGATATTTTGATAAGTGATTTCTTTAGATAGATAATAAGCGGAGGATACATCCTCAAAGGAATAGTACATACATAATATGATGATGTACTTTTGGATTTGTTGACACCTTAAGGCATTTGGATTCGTACTGTCCACTTATTTTTCCCCTTGTACCTTACTGACGTTGGCTATCATCACATTATTTACTGTGGCCCTGAATAGCTCTACAGTAGACTGGCCAAACCACTGTCTCAGGGTTTTCAGCCACTATGTTTTCCTTATTCCAGGGCTCCGACTTCCGGCAATCTTTCCCTGCTTCATGATGTGCAAGATCTTGTACTTCTTTGAATGTCTCGTCACATGTCCGAGATATTGAAGTTTTTGGATTTTTATTGATAGTTATTTTTTTCTTTATTCGTCGCAACCATAACATCTTCATTCGTATCTCTGTTCATCTAGCTTATTATGAGTATTTTTCTGTAGATCCACATCTCGAATGCTTCATGTCGTCTTATCAATTCTTCGTCTATTTAAACGTCCACGTTGTTCACGGGATACATAATATCTTTCTCCAGCAATATATTTAGATTTGATAAAATATTATCACGTATAAGTTTTAAGTCTCTTTTTCCCTTGTTCATTATTTTTGTATTATTTTTAACATGCCTGTGTTTTTCTGCTAATAATTAAGACTCTTTTTCTTTTGTTTAAATTTTTTATTCTTTCTTGTTGTATAACTCTTAACATGCCTTAGTTTAATTCATAAACATTTATCATCACTAACATATTTCTAAGTGTGGAGACCTGTAATTGGCCATCTATATTATATAAATTTTTTCTATGCTTCTTTGTTGTGCTGTTGGTCTTCCATGAATATTAAATAAGTAAATAAATATTCGGACCCGAATGAAAGAATAATCAAACGGTACAGGTGAAAGACAAGCGCAGTGGCAGAAAGAAGCGAAAAGAGTATCGAGTGAGTTGCGTAGCTACCCTCTCTGCTTAGTCCTTCGGAAAATGGCTGTACGTACGTACATTTTCACGAACCGAAGTTGGTGAGGAAATCAATAGTGACTTTAGTCGTAGCCGGGAGCTGCGAGCGGTGAGCACATTCTCTCGCCAAAACTTTGTTGGAGAAAGGTTGCGAGGCGCGCTTTATTTTTCGAGGCGAGCCCACCGACACGAGCGGAGTGTTCGCACACATCTACCGTTTCGGGAGTATCGGGAATATCTTGGAGTATCCACATATATTACGTAAGTGTTCCCGACGCGCGACCCCTGGACAGGAGGCTTTCCTTCTGACAGAGCGCGGATGAAGCGAAACATTTTTCCGCGCTAAAAGCTGCTTT
Source organism: Agrypnia vestita (assembly GCA_016648135.1). NCBI lineage: Eukaryota > Metazoa > Arthropoda > Insecta > Trichoptera > Phryganeidae > Agrypnia > Agrypnia vestita. The sequence continues at coordinate 15,360 of JADDOH010013960.1, forward strand.
AAATTCAATTTGCCTTTACGTTATTTTTACTCCCTTTATTTTAACTCTTTTGTTTGTTTCTTTGACGAAAATCTTTGGATCGATTTTTAACCCTTTTTCCGTGATCCGATCGAGCTGAAACTTTGCAAGCAGATTCATGGCTGTCTAATTTTCGTTAAAAAAAAAATTATTATAGTATAATTTTGGCATTTTCAAATTTTTAATGTTTTTTTCATACAAGTTGTATGGATATTTCAACGCATATGGTAGTCGCGAAACCCGAAAATGAGAAAGGGAGTATTGTAAAAACTTGGTTTTTATGGGTTACTTTTATTACTCCCTTTATTTTAACTCGTAACGTCGGGTTGTTTGTTTGTTTGACAAAAAATCTTTGGATCGATTTTTAACCCTTTTCCCGTGATCCAATCGAGCTGAAACTTTGCAAGCAGATTCATGGCTGTCTAATTTTCGTTAAAAAAAAATTATTATAGTATAATTTTGGCATTTTCAAATTTTTAATGTTTTTTTCATACAAGTTGTATGGATATTTGAACGCATATGGTAGTCGCGAAACCCGAAAATGAGAAAGGGAGTATTGTAAAAACTTGGTTTTTATGGGTTACTTTTATTACTCCCTTTATTTTAACTCGTAACGTCGGGTTGTTTGTTTGTTTGACAAAAAATCTTTGGATCGATTTTTAACCCTTTTCCCGTGATCCAATCGAGCTGAAGCAAGCAAGTTTGCAAGCAGACTCGTGGCGACGATCAAAAAGATTTATCGAATTTTCGTTAAAAAAATTTAATAATTATAGTATAATTTTGGATGGTTTTTTCATACAACTAAGTAAGATTGCGACGCGACTGGTAGACATGAAACCTGATAAAATAAGAAAGGTAGTAAAATAAAAACTTGGTTTTTATGGGTTAGTTTTTTACTCCCTTTCTTTTAAATCGTAGCGTCTGCTTGTCTGCCGAAAAAACTTTGGATCGATTTTTAACCCTTTTCTCGTGATCGAAGCGAGCTGAAACTTTGCAGGCAGATTCGTGGCGACGATACAAATGATCTTACAAATTTTCCTTTAAAAAAAATTATAATTATAGTATTATTTTGGATTTTTCAAAATTTTTTATTACTCCCTTTCGAAGCATCGCCCGACTGGAGCCCGACGCGCGGGATAGGCGCGAAACCTGTTTCAACTAGTAAATGAGAAAGGGAGTACAATAAAAACTTGTTTTTTATAGGTTAATTTTTTAATGCGTTTTGTTTGTTTATTATAATAACTATGTACATGAAACTGAAATATTAACATTATTTTAATAAATACTACTCACCCTGAGTGGAACTCAATGGCTCGTAATGGAAAATTTAACTAACCGAAACTGTCGTTAATTTATTGCCAAAAAGTATACAATTATATTGCAATACGCGTGATATTGGTGGCTGACTAATTATTGTAGCTTTCTAAGATGGCTGATTTATGACTGGAATAGTAACTGAAGTTAATCTCGAGTATCATTATTTAATAATTAATTATATTTAAAAACATATATTTATTGATAAACCTTTATATTTCTTTTAATTGAAATTGAAAGGGCTTCGCGAGCCGGATTTATTTACGTGAAGGTCGCACAATCATAATATTTGTACTTAGGTGTAGGTACAAAGAAGGATTTTTTAGCAATGACATCTTGAGTAGGAAAAATATTATCAGGAATATTAAGGCGATCGTCTAGCAGAATGAGCAAATTTCATCATTTTTTCTCATATCTTCTCTTGCGTTTTTTATCACATTTTTGTAAGAAAATTTCTCATTTTAAAGTTTATTCATCAGGTTACATGTATTTTAAATACGAATATCTTTTTTAAATGTCACAAACTAAATTAAATAATTGATTAATAAATTACCAAACCTTCGATGTTTTAAAAATGAAGAAAATTGCTCCACTTTGTGGGCCTTTTATGACTGAACGGCCTGTTGAGATGTTTTTTTTATTCAATAATATTACAAAGTAAACAATTATCTTCAATTTATTACAATTATAGCAAAATTTGTTAGTTTGTTTACTTGCAATTTATGTTTTAAAAAATACTGTTTTTACATATTATTTTATTTTTTTGCAGGTTTTTTTCAACCCTTTTTACACGGTTGACAACTTTTTTACTTCAATAGTCAAAAGAATAGATATTATAATTTTATAATAAAAACAAAAAAAATCACAATCTTTGTCAATATTCCTGATTTTAGATATTTAATCAAGATGCAACGTATTTATGACACAATACGCAGTGCCTTGATTAAATAGCTAAAATTTGAAATCGAGAATAATTTTTTGATTTTTTTTGTATTCATTTTAAAATAATAATGTCTATTCCTTTAATTTATTCAAGAAAAAAAGGTATAAACTATCTATAAAGGATTGAAAAAAGCACACAAAAAATAAAAATAACTATAGTAAATAATAAAACAGTGTTTTTTAAAACATAAATTGCATGTAAAAGTACTAACAGATTTTGCAATAATTGTAACAAATTTTAGATAAACGTTTACTTTGTAATATTATTGAATAAAAAAGTCACCTCAATAGGCCGTTCAGCCATAAAAGGCCCACAAAGTGGAGCAATTTTCTTCATTTTCAAAACATCGAAGGATTTCTAATTTATTAATCAATTATATAATTTAGTTTGTGAAATTTTAACAAAATATTCGTATTTAAAATAAACGTAATCTGATGAATAAATTTTAAAATGAGATATTTCCATACAAAAATGTGATAAAAAACGCAAGAGAAGATATGAGAAAAAATTGTGAAATTTGCTCACTCTGCTAGACGATCGCCTTAAATCAATGAATATATATTATATATTATTTATATAATATATATTATTTTGTTTCCGAAACCTTTCTTTTCCGAGGTTCTGCCATTTTAAGAAGGGTTGGGATACGGGAAAATCTCACTTATTTCTGATTTACAATAAAAAAATTTGGCTCCATCTCAAAGCATTTAAAACATGTAAACCGACGTCGTGTTCGTTCCAACATTGGATTGTATCGATTATATGTTTCGATATTTTTTATTACTTCCTTTCTTTTAACTCGTGGCGTCTGCTTGCTTGTTTACTTGACGAAAAAACTTTGGATCGATTTTTAACCCTTTTCCCGTAATCTGAAACTTTGCAAGCAGACTCGTGGCGACGATCAAGAAGATCTATCAAATTTTCGTTAAAAAAAATAATTATAGTATAATTTTGGATTTTTAGAAAATTTAATTGATTTTTTAAAATTGGAAACCATGCAAATGCTTGATTACTACCAAACACCAACAGCGGCCTGACGACGTCACGGAATATTTAAAATTTGAATTACTCCGTCGGTATATGTAATAGGTAGTTCACTACGAATTTCGAAAATTTATGACAATTGGTTCACAGATGACAGCAAAATTCACAAATATATCAAAATCTTGATTAAATTGACTGACAAATGTTTTTAGAATTTAATCTTCAAAGCATGAAGTGTCATATCAAAGCTCAAAACATCTGAAATTTTAGAAATATATTAAATTACTGTAAGTTTAGTGTTATGTTATATGTTTTAATCCGTCTTTAATTTTTGTTATATTTTACAAAGAAAGGGAGTATAATAAAAACTTGGTTTTTGTGGGTTAGTTTTTTTTTTGGTTTCATCTGTGTAGGGAGGTCACGTTTTTTGAAACTTTACGTAATTCGGGAGGAAGGAATTAAAGTGAAGTGTAGAAGTGGCGGACAAAGAATCGCGCGTGGCTAAAGCCAGTCTGGTGTACTGGCCTTTGAATCACGTGATTGGTGGGTAAACCAAGCAATTTTTCTTTCTCAATTTACATTCCCTACATTTCTTTATCGTACACATTCAGTATTTAATACAAAATTATTAACATGTGCAACACGCAGTGTCGGAAAAGGAATGTACAAATTGCAGGACTCGAAATGGGAAGGACCTTACCACTCTGGAAAGCGGGGTTTTCGCAAACAGAGCCTGTCACTTTGTGATATCATTAGTTTATACAGGGTGTACCAGAGCTAGCAGCAGAAACTTGGCAGGTAGATTTCTGACTAAGTTGTGAGTCTAAAATGTTTAAGCAAGCATGGCTCAATAGTTATGGAGGTATGCTATATCAAAGTTTGCATTTTTTTTCAATATTTCTTACTTATTTTTTGCAAAAAGTTAAACTGTCATTACAGTAGCTTATGTTATTATTATTATGAAAAATTCATTTGCTTCAATACAACTAAAATGAAATGATAAAAACCTTGTAAAAAATAACTTTTTTCAATTTTTGCAAGGTTTTTATCATTTTATTCGACTTGTATTAAAGCGAATGAATTTTAATCGATATAATTACTGTAATGATAGTACAACTTTTTGCAAAAAAGAGGTAAGAAGTATTTAAAAAAATGCAAACTTTGATATTGCATATCTCCATAACTATTGACATTAGGCCATGGTTGCTTGAACATTTTAGACTCACAGGAATCTACCTGCCAAGTTTCTGCTGCTAGCTCTGGTACACTCTGTATACTAGCCATATTACCTGTGAAAAATAACGGGACACGGCTCGCGTCTTTGCTTAGCCCTAGTATATATTTTTGACGGGTCGCAGATATGCGGTGGTGGTAAGATCGATAGCGTTCCGCGCTGGCATTCACGCGGCCGGCAGATGTTCGCGCCCCACTTCCAGTCGTGTAATTTAGTTTTTTTAGCCGTAAATTTGAATGAAATTACGGACGTTATAGTTACAGACAGACAGACAACGAAATTATTATATTTGATGTGTGCATACGGTGTACAACACCATTGAAAAAAATAGCAAAAAACAAAGAGATATCCTTACAGCTTAAACAACTATAAAAAAAAAGTGTATAAGAAAGCAATCAAAATAACAATCACAAATTAATTTAATTAAACACATTTTAAAATAACTTAATATACAAAAAAATATTTTTAAAAATATATAAGCCTATAAACCCATGAGTAAAACCTTAAAACATTACTGTATTACAAACGATTGAATGTTTCTAAAACATAGATAACAATAAACAACTTCCAAAGATTTGATAGATTATGTGGGGCTCAATCATGAGTTGAATCGGTGAACGTTATTACATTGTGTAAAATGATCACCTAAGCCAGCCATATGACAGGTCACAAGTCCTATAAACAACCAAAGACTTCCAAACCTACTTCCCAATATAAATTGCTTCGTCTCTAGGTCTCTATGAGACATCTCACGTGTTTCTCTTTAAGCTAAGTCAAGCTGCCGTGGAATATATATCTACAAACTCACTGTACTCAATTTTTTTTTACTCAACGTGTTTATAATATATAAATTAATTCGAATATAGTATGGTAAAAATAATTTTTACTTTTTGCTCAAAAATAAATGCAAAATTCTGTTTTTTGACAAAAATCCTTTTGTTAAATTTTCCATTTCAAGTTTCGATTGGATGTGATGGGTCGGATTATGTGGTGTTTTAGATTGGCTTATGCCAGTCGTAACGTTTCTCTCTTCACTGCTTAGGATATACGGGTCTTGCAATCCATACGCCGGAATCAATTCACTATTTTTTATTCAGGACCCAACAATATTCTATGCGAAGTAGTCTCCAAATATTCGTGATTCCAGCAATTCGAATATCGAATAGTTAATGATAATATATTCGAATAGTTTTAAGAAAGGAGTAATTTACTTTGGATGATAAATACAGATAAATAAATACATTCTATATATGTAAAATAAAAACACAATAATTGTAGAGAATTTAATTAATTTAATTTTTTTAATTTTAATTTAAGAAAACATCAAAAAATATATTGAAAAATATTGTTGAATTGATACGTTTATCCCACACCCCACGTGCAAGTTTTTTTTCATTATTTTGTATATAACTTCTTGTTTGTCGGCTTAAGTATTTATGAAAACTAGTTACAAGTTGACAAAACAATGTAATAAAACTTGTTGTCATAAAGCCATAAAGATAAGCAGACGTCCGACGAATGCGTTTACATATTTGATGTCCGAATTCGTATACCTGAGTGAATGAATGAATGCTTGCATACTGACTTTCAGGGCCCGTAAACCTTTGTTTCGTTTAGAAAAATATTTAAAATCTTATAATATAAATAAGAGCAAATACAAACAGGCGAATATATTCGAGTTTCGAATATTCGAATATTCGGATTGGAGGCTCTAATGCTAAGGTAATCGCTCGCTCGCCCCGTAAATTCACGCGGTCACATTTTCGCTTCTTCCATCCCGCTCGCCCACATTCAGACATCCATCATATCGAGGTATATTTCAGATTGGAAGGGATCGAACTTCACCCGTGAATACTTGGCTTATGTTGCTTGAAACTTGGTGCTCCAAATTCGAATCTGCTCACAACAACGCGTCAAACTTGAAGCTGATTTGATCGGCTAACCGACGCGCACAAATGTGCACTTAAACTGTGCAGGTAATCGACCTGTTGGCCTAATTAGTGCACACCGTCCAACGGTACGAGTGCATCACCACAATAGCAATCCAAACCCGGGGTCGGTGGGTGGTAATTGAGAATAATACGTTGGAGAAAGACTGAGCCAATTGAACACATGAAAATTTTGAGGTCTATCAGAATCAATCAATACTCATTGTTTTCTTCATATTACCACGGATTCTAGAAATCGAGGAGAATGGCACATAATCGAAGGTTCCCTGGCGGACTGGAATATTCCGGAAGAAACCCAACTACAACAGAAGTTTCTTGAACTCGAGTGGTTATAAATTTTGTGGAAAGCGCGCGCGGAACAACAGCTGTTTTTGAAAGCGAAGAAAAACCGTAGAAACAGCGAAACAGACAGCGATGGGCGATTTCAGTGCGGATATTTGACCAACGATAAAAGTATTCAGTAGTGATCAGGGCAATACAAACGACGTGAATCAAAATTTTTAGATACAAGTGAAAGATTCTCGAGTGACTAGTGCGAGATTTAATGCGAATTACAGAACAGATTTATTAATAAAACTTGAATTGTTTGATTTGTCTCCCACCGTCCCGTGACTATATCCTGCCTCACAAAAGTGACATATGTATATGTAAAGAGATTAGAGTAGTGAAATCTTGTATCTTCTTCTCAATAATTTTTTTCTTCTTTAGTTTCATGTTTCATTTACTTTTAAATTATTAATGAGAGCGACTGAAGCAATGTGATGTGAACGTATATTATATTTGTAACAGACTCGGTGTGCAATAAATTAGGGGTGGGAGTCTCCCCTAATATATTCATTTTAAAATTAAGCTCGAAAATCAAGTAAGGTTGAATGTGACAACCTCATCTGTTAAAGATAATTACCACTATCATTGATTTAAATGAATTAATAATCAATTTTTTATCACTGAGTAAAAATGCAGCAGCAGAAGAGCATCTTACTTAAAATACTTTATTTTTCTTCACTTGTTCTGTAGTTATACATTTTTAATTTTTATGAGGCGCGTTTCGCCTTATGAGGTCATTATGAAATTGATAACGCCCTCATATGAAGAAATATTGTAGAAACGCGTCTCATAAAAGTAAAAAATATAGAACTTAAAAACAAGTGCTTTTATTTCCATACATGTGATTATGGTTATTTCTTTGATTCTGAATTCTTTAAACCTTCCTCCGAAACAATAAATTTATTTTTCTTTTTATTCTTATACAGGGTGTCTTAAAGCAGGAAAACGGGTAAATTCCTGTCTTGATAATGAGTTGAGAATCTTCAAACAACCATGACCTAATACAATACAATAATACAACTCAAATAAAATGATAAAAACCCTGTTAAAATCTATTTTAAATTTTTGAAACCCTTTCATTATTTTATTTGACTCGTATTAAAGGTAATGAATTTAGCATAATCGAAATAAGTAATTGTAATGATAGTTCGGCATTTGGCAAAAAATAAGTCAGAAATAATTTTAAAAATGCAAAATTTTATATTGCATATCTTCATAACTATTGATATTAGTGCATGGTTGCTTGAACATTTTCGACTCACTATCAAGGCAGGAATCAACCTGTAAAGTTTTTGCTACTAGGTATGAGATGTCCTGTTTACTAATGTTTTTCTGACTATCCAACGGTGGCAGCAAATTATTAGCAACACCTCGAAATTTTTTCTGTCAGGACGTCTTTTGTTTTCCAGAGCCTAGCAATTTCTTTTTGAATTATTATGTAGGATTTAATTTTTTTCTGGGTTTTGATACATCAAATGTGGGATATAAAAGCAAAGGCAGTAATATCAAACAAATTTGAATGCAGTCATCATACTAAATTTTAATGTACTGAATTCGTGATTTTATATGAAAAGTAGCCTATAAATTTATAGGAAACATGATTTTGGTAGGGATAGATACACGAAATCTTGAATTCAGTTAATTTTAAAGTAATCCTCAGTGATTGCATTCAAAACTTTTTTTAATTTAATAAGTGCCTTTTATACCCCACAAATGCAAACTGTTTTTATTTGTGGTTGGTGAATTATTTCATTAACAGATATTAAACACAAAAGTCATAACGTTGGTCGAAGTTTTTCACAAATAAGACTGATGTAAGTAAGACTTGTAAGACCAAGGTCCGCTAGAAAGATAACGTTAAGAAGCCCGCTGCTTTATAATAAAATATTAGAGGAATGAGTTTTATTCGTCGAATAAGAAGTCACTTGTTACACCTGACGCATAGTAGGATGATTGTAAAATGAAGAGCTCACTTGAAATGAGTAGGATGATTGTAAAATGAAGAGCTCACTTGAAATGCATGAAGTCAGTTGAGTTTATCAGAGTAGAGAGGTTCGGGCGCCGTCCGCTCGGGGCGGACGCTCATCTCAGGGCGGGCCGAGCGGCCTGCCTCTGCTCCGGACTCCCAACCAACCAAGCCTGCAAATCAGACAACTCGTTATTCATCACAACACGGCGCATCCATAAGGTTATCAGAGTAGAGAGGTTCGGGCGCCGCTCATCTCAGGGCGGGCCGAGCGGCCTGCCTCTGCTCCGGACTCCCAACCAACCAAGCCTGCAAATCAGACAACTCGTTATTCATCGCAACACGGTGCATCCGTAAGGTTATCAGAGTACAGAGGGTCGGGCGCCGCTCATCTCAGGGCGGGCCGAGCGGCCTGCCTCTGCTCCGGACTCCCAACCAACCAAGCCTGCAAATCAGACAACTCGTTATTCGTCGCAACACGGTGCATCCATAAGGTTATCAGAGTAGAGAGGTTCGGGCGCCGCTCATCTCAGGGCGGGCCGAGCGGCCTGCCTCTGCTCCGGACTCCCAACCAACCAAGCCTGCAAATCAGACAACTCGTTATTCATCTCAACACGGTGCATCCATAAGGTTATCAGAGTAGAGAGGTTCGGGCGCCGCTCATCTCAGGGCGGGCCGAGCGGCCTGCCTCTGCTCCGGACTCCCAACCAACCAAGCCTGCAAATCAGACAACTCGTTATTCATCTCAACACGGTGCATCCATAAGGTTATCAGAGTAGAGAGGTTCGGGCGCCGCTCATCTCAGGGCGGGCCGAGCGGCCTGCCTCTGCTCCGGACTCCCAACCAACCAAGCCTGCAAATCAGACAACTCGTTATTCATCGCAACACGGTGCATCCGTAAGGTTATCAGAGTACAGAGGGTCGGGCGCCGCTCATCTCAGGGCGGGCCGAGCGGCCTGCCTCTGCTCCGGACTCCCAACCAACCAAGCCTGCAAATCAGACAACTCGTTATTCATCGCAACACGGTGCATCCATAAGGTTATCAGAGTAGAGAGGTTCGGGCGCCGCACATCTCAGGGCGGGCCGAGCGGCCTGCCTCTGCTCCGGACTCCCAACCAACCGAGCCTGCAAATCAGATAACTCGTTATTCATCGCAACACGGTGCATCCATAAGGTTATCGGAGTAGAGAGGTTCGGGCGCCGCTCATCTCAGGGCGGGCCGAGCGGCCTGCCTCTGCTCCGGACTCCCAACCAACCGAGCCTGCAAATCAGACAACTCGTTATTCATCGCAACACGGTGCATCCATAAGGTTATCAGAGTAGAGAGGTTCGGGCGCCGCTCATCTCAGGGCGGGCCGAGCGGCCTGCCTCTGCTCCGGACTCCCAACCAACCAAGCCTGCAAATCAGACAACTCGTTATTCATCACAACACGGTGCATCCATAAGATTACAAATCCATTGGGCGACTTGCGAAGAAGAAGAAAAATGTATTAAATATAACAAATATGCATGCACAAAAGTTAGACCTTTCATAATTGTCTTTGAAATTTTTTTTGCGTAGATATCCGCTTAGAAAACACACAAAAATGTATTTATAACCTTTTTGTTTAAAATGTATTTAAAACCTAGTTGGGTACTTTAAAACGTACACACGAATATATTATATCGCACCATTATATAAAAATAATTGAGTCGTAAACAGCTGATATACTTTACCTTACCGAACCTCTTAAATAAATAAATAACAATATAAATATATAAACAAACAAATAAATAAATTGCTAAACGGAACTGAAAATAAATAACAAAAGAAATGTATAAATAAACAACTAAAATATAAATTCCATGCATGAGAGGTATGATACGTGTGTTTGAGATTTTTTTTTTCTTAAAATATATCACTTGTATCTATAAGCATTACGTTTTAAATTCCAAAATATGGAAAAACCGAAATAAATGCAAAGTTTCACACCAAAGTTCAACAAAACCTTACGAAGAAGAAGAATAACAATTGATTTAGAAAAGACGTCTCAAAAATATGTAGAATACTTAATTACCTATTATCATTTTAAATATCTTTAATTTTCCAAAAACTCATTAATATATACTTTAAAAGGGGTGCCGATCACGCTGATATCAAATTCATTCAATCACAGATTTTTGGAAATAACTTTATTCACGCGCATGAAAATAAAACACTTATTAATTAAACAAATTCTTATTAATCAATAAGAAAAGCATACGAAAAAATCAAATTAACGAAAAAATATTTTAACTGCTACCGGGATTTGAACCAACGGACCTCCATTCTATCCGAGGAATTTAAAAAAAAGTTATTCGCAATTTCTAAAATATGAATCTGTAATCGTTTTGCTACATACCTGCAGCGGCCAAGATAACCAACCTTCTCATAATAATAATATTGCTGTTTCTCTCACTCTCGATGGTATTGGAAAACTGCCTGTACACTCCAACAGCCTTTAATCTGATAATCGGTGCTTTACGGGTGTCGCATGATTGCCCGCCTGCCCTACAAACCTGGTTTCAGGCACGAGCCCTGTAAGGCCCCTAGTCCACGGCGAGATCATTCTCAGAGATTTAGAAGAGATAAATCGCAGAACCGTGTACACGTGTTTAAATTTCTATTTGTTATTGTGGATCGTTCTACATAGGACAAACCAAACGCAATATCGCTACACGATTGAAGGAGCATATTGGAGCAATTACTAATTAGAGCAACAACTCCAATATATCGGCAATCTGTGAACATGCATCCAAAATGAATCTCTATCCCTTCATCAGATTTGACAAGACAAAAATTTTATCAACAGAACCGCACCTTATATGCAGATTAGTGAGGGAGTCCATTGAAATATACAAACATCTCAATTTCAATAGAGATGACAGTTACAAACTATCAAGTAAGCGCCCTGTTCTTACGACATTGATTCAACCCTTGAGAGACGTCGCAGTAAAGTCCGGCGACATAACTAGTACATATTGCACACTGGCGACCTCTATTGTATAAGAAGTGAACACTCCACAACAAAGTGCACATAATTTACGCCCTTGAACAAAGTAATCAGTCCGCCCTCTACCTCCGCGGGTAAAGGTCGTTCTCCTGATGATGTTGAATAAGAATTCAACGAAACGTCGAGAATCGTTTCTCGGAAAAATTAAACGGAAACGGTTCGTATAAAATATCCGCAACCAGTTACAGTTAAAAGGACCGCAATAACAACCTTAACTCTTTGTTATCAAAAGTTAGGACAGGAGGCATAACCAACATTTATTCCACAATTTTTATTAATCAATTAGAAAAGACATACAGAAAAAATCAAATTAACGAAAAAATATTTTAAATTCCGCCGGGACTCGAACTACGGACCTCCAATTCTGTCCGGGAATGGCGCGTTTCACCACGGCACTCTGTCTTTTCTAATTGATTAATAAAAATTGTTTAATAATTCACAGAACTTTGTTCTGAAATTGCGACTTCACAATAAGAATGTATTTCCTTTAATATAAAACTCCGTTTTGAGGTACTGATACCTTATTTTTGAGCATGCTCATTAGCATGCTCTAACAACTGTACACACTTTCTCGTTATTAGTATGCTTATTTTAAGCATGCTCATGAATATGCATACTCAAAGCTAACAATCAAACACACATGCTTATTACTGGTATGCTCTTGTCATAGAATAGAGACGCTCTTGTTCAAAATGGATTCTTTGCAAACTGAAATCGGAAGTTCAAGTGAACCAATAAATCAAAACAGTTCCCGAGTTTCCATCCGCACATTTTTGATTTAAGTTTTTATAATTTTTATTGTAAGATTTTAATCATTCGTGTCTTTTAATAAAGTTTCATGAGCATTATTTCTTACTATATTATTCTACAGAGTATTCTACAGATATTCGTGATTCCTATAATAAGTCACGAAAAGTAATGTATTGTCATCTCCCCAACGCGCCATATTTATTTCATCTGTCGCGGACTGAGAATATCGCATCGATAATCGATACTAGCCACGAATGACATTAGTATGCTCATAAGCAAGCCTGTTCACACATGCTCAAAAGATACCTCTTCCACCCGCAAATCAAATGAGCATGCTCATGCCACTAAGGAGCATGTGTATCAGTACCTTTAACTACTGCTGGTGAGATCAAAATTCACCCAAATGTGATATTTAACATTTACGTACAATAAGTATGCATTGAAGCGCAAGAAAGCGAATCTCCGAGTAATGGTATGTACAAAGGACTACGAATGAAGAGAGATTATAGAACGCATCTCATGAGAGTAACTGTAAAGTGCGTAACTTAGAGATTTTCCTGAATCGAAAATCTCATTCCAGAATATTAAAAGTAGTAATGGTAATATTTTTACAATGTTCAACACGATATAAAGATTTTCGAAAGTAATATAAAGTAATTTAATGTTCTGGATTCAAGTCCCAGTGGGAATTATATTATTTCGACACACACGTTTGTTCTTTGTTCTCTAAGCGTCGTATCTAATTTATTTTGATTAATTAGCAAGTCCGCTTTCTTGAGTTTTTGCCACAGCCTTGGACTAAATAAATAAATTGTATTAATTTTGTAGCAGACAACATAAAAATGAAGACTCGGATTTCGTATTTTTTTCAGATTTTATGGCGCTGTATTTCGGGCCAAATTTGAGCTTGAAGGTGTCCTTGTCTTTATGTCGAATGCGCCAAAAAAGCCACGTATTAAGAGGTAATTTAAAAAATGATGTTCTCTGAATAAGTCTTATTGCTTTTATGGTCTTTTATATTCCCAAATCTATTATTTTTTCATTAAAATATAATGTTTGTGATCTTCAAAATACCGCTATTGGTCAGGTTGATGCTTGAGATTTTTGCACTAATCACAGGTCAGGATTTTGACACTTAATCAAAGTGTGTCAATAGCAGTTTGAAAAGACCCCTACCTCAGTACAAATTTTCTATGTGTTTGGGAGAGATGTTCTGTTTCTATTTCGACTAGCCGCTAAATGAAATTTAATCTCGAAACGGACGTTTGATGAAGACAACTTAGTGCATGGAACCGATATAGCAAAGCTTTGCTAAAATCGGGAAGAAGACTACCATTCCAACTGTATAATGACCAGTGATGTACAAGATACCCTATACAAAGTATCTGGAATACGAAGTGCAAGATACTTTAAAATCAAGTATTTCATATACCAGATACAAATAACTTTCTGGAATGGTATCTGAAATACTAGATACAAAATACGTATCTTCCAAATACTTTTTAAACATAAAATTCTTTTGTAAGAAAACACATTTTATTGAATGTAAGTTTATTTTTTACGAATAAGTCGCGTTGATCGCGCAAATGTGACAAGATAAAATATTATACTTTTAAGGCTTTAATTGAGACTTAAGTAAAACCATTTCTACAAATATTTTGTCGCTCATTTTTCGATGAGGTCTGATTATAGGTACAACATTGGAAAAAAGTATCTTGGCAATCTTGGTATTTACAAAATACTAAGATACCAAAAGAATGCATCTAAATACCTACAAGATACAAGATGATTATTCAAAAAAGTATTTCAGATACAAGATGTATTTGTATTTCAAATACTTGTATCTTAGATAAGTCACATCTCTGATAATGACTTGTTTTTGGTGCATGTATTTCGAGTATCCGAACCATGTTCTTTCAGGGTGAAAGTTTAGAATATCGTGGTCTTATCTACTGCAGTTTGGTGATGCGAAATGCAAAATTAAGAATTAACAAAATTATCTTTCTTATAAAGCCAATATCATGGCCATTATCACAATTTTTATGCATTTTATTTAATTTTTAAGTTCTGTATCGATATACCTACCTACAGACGTGCCCTAGGAATTTCCTGGAGAGACCAAATTACGAATGAAGAGGTTCTCAGCAGGATCGATGAAACCAGGCACATGATGAATACCATCTCGAAAAGGCGTGCAAAATGGATGGGGCATATTTTACGCCATGCAAATCTGCTCAAAACTATGCTGGAGGGAATGGTAGAGGGAAAGATTGCCAGAGGGCGCTCTCGCCGTGAATATCTTGAGCAAGTGTGCCAAGATATGAATTGTGCCTCCTACACAGAGCTGAAGAGCATCGCCGGAGACCGAGCAGAATGGAGAAGGAGATGTACTTTGCTGCAAACCAATCCCACGGATTGAAACCCAGGAAAATATATCTAAAAAATAATTTTAAAAAATCTGAAAGATTTTGGATTGTAGAATAACGCCATGTATTCGCTAGGGGACAAATCGCGAAACATTCCGCTCGGCATGTCGCATCAACATCTACGCTCATGTTTCGGGGACAATGACGCTGTCATTTGACGTGTACACACCGGGACTCGCATATCTTGTCGCGGAAATGTCACCCGATGATTTTACGATGACAGCTGCGGTATCTCATTTGGCGAAAACGGGGTTCCGCGCAATTCGAAATGTTTTTTTGGGTCGCAATTTCAAATTAACGAGGTTTTACTGTAGTAAATTGAATATTATTAAAAACAAGGTCCTTTTTGCAAATAATTATTGTTTTCCAGACGTCGCGGAAATATATCGCCCTATGAGGTTATGATGATAGCCGCGTATCTGTTTATGTTACTGAGTTTATCGAAAAGTAAGAGGAGAAAAAAGAGGAGAATGCGAAATTATTAACTGCAAAGAGAAAGAAGGACGGACATTCTATGCGATCTTCGATCGATACAGCTCGATGAGTTCGAGAACGATTTCGTTTCCCCGCAATGTCATCTTGACAGATACAGCGCAT
>JADDOH010013961.1:0-36532 GCA_016648135.1 Agrypnia vestita
TCGCACTGTACCCCTGCTGCTTTGTACCTGTATGTTTCAAATATAAAGATTGAAGTTATTAATAATACTCCCAATTATCTTGAACGTCACTTTTAAATAATGTTAAAATATGTGGTGAATTTGAGTAGTTGTAAATTTGAGATAAAATGCTTGGTATTTTTATTTTAGAAAAATAAAAAATCTTTTCCGCAGAATTCCCTTATATTTATAAATAACTTCGAAAAAGTATAAATATCATTTCACTTGACTGTAAGAATGGCCGAGAGAGATGAAACATAATTAATGGAACTCAAATAAATTGACGTAAATTCGGAATGGTCTTTGATTTATATAATTTTATCACGGACTCCTTTCATTAGCCAGCAAAGCTTTGACTTATTTGATCACAAGAACTCTTGTTTTGGTTAATTTACAGACTGATCAATACTTTCCACACAGCCGAGGATCCTCCCAGGAGTAGGCGGCGGAACCTTAAAGTTTCTTACAGTTCAGAATAATTTACAAGCTGGACGTTCCTCATTACATCTTTGTTTAAATCCCCGAGAGATTGCGAATTGCTGACCATGAATAGACAATTTTCGGGTTTGTTGGACACGACATTTTCTTACTGCCCACTAACAAAGGTCCTAACTTTTACGGGGCGTGACATGGGTACCATTTATGTAGAAGCATTCAATTAAGTGACGTTTTCGACGATAATACAAATATATATAAAATATTAAGTCTTAAAAATTAATTAAATTTTTAAAGTTATTAAACTTATCCGAATAAGTTTGACTTTATTAACAACTAGCTGTGCCCGCAGCTTCGCCCGCACGAAATTCAGTTGGAGACTATAAGAGTATTAGTGAAAAATCAATAAAATCTAAATTACTCGTCCAAAAAATTTTTTTTTGATAAGAATTTAACATTACCTACATAAATTACCCCCGACACATTGAAATTAATTTTAAATATATATTTTATAAATTTGTGAATAAACCTTAACATACAGATATATGTCGTTGCAAATTTTTTATAGGCCTTTTTAAGTTCTACAACATCTCTATAGTAAGCATTTATTTAGCTCTTATTATTAAGGCAGCGTTCATAAGAAACAAATTCGCTCGACCATTTTTAATTCGTCTTTAGTAATAAAAAAGGCCACCACGAAAAGCTTTTTTATTTTAACTGGATATGATATAGCCTATAACTACCCTAAAAATCCATTCTAAATATTGGTGAAAGAATTTTTGAAATCGGACATGTAGTTTCGGAGATTACTCCTACATTCAAACTTACAAACTTAGAAATTCACAAACTTTACTTTTTATATTAGGTCCTTACATATGAAATTGGCGTTTTGCCGTACTGGCAAATTTGATCTCAAATATCTTATCTTTGGTTAGGAATTCCAAATCCAAATTTATACAGCTATTTACTCATGTATTTGTGTTTTGAAAATTATAATTCATTTGTTTTTTCTTCAATTGTTTTTTTCTTTGCGTCACTCAGTTTACAAAATGAAAAACTTGAAATATCGCGTTATTTACGAGTACGAGTTCCACCGTGGCACCAGTGCTGCAGAAACGGCTCGAAGGATTAATGTGTGTATGGCGACGGTGCCGCAAAAGAAAACACAGTGCGTTTTTGGTTCCAACGTTTTCGTTCTGGAAATTTCGACCTGCAGAACAAGCCCCGTGGACGGCCGGAGACCAAAGTTGATAAGAAGAATTGAAGGCTATTGTGGAAGCGGATCCATCGCAAACCACATCCGAGTTAGCTGCAGGCTGCGGTGTTAGTGATAAAACTGTTTTAATCCACTTGAAGCAAATTGGTAAGGTGAAAAAGCTTGAAAGGTGGGTACCTCACGAATTGAGTGAAGCAAATCAACAAATGCGCGTTGACTGCTGCGTTGCATTACTCAACCGGCACAATAATGAAGGGATTTTAAATCGAATCATTACCTGTGATGAAAAGTGGATCCTATACGATAACCGGAAGCGCTCATCGCAATGGCTGAACCCTGCCGAACCAGCCAAACCATGCCCCAAGCGAAAATTGACTCCAAAAAAGTTACTTGTGAGCGTTTGGTGGACTAGTGCTGGTGTCGTTCACTACAGCTTTCTTAAATGTGGCCAGACGAAAAGAAAAAAGCTAGCTGCTAAACAACCGAGGCTGGTTAATCGCTCTAGGCCACTGCTGCTTCATGATAACGCTAGACCACACACTGCACAACAGACGGCTACCAAATTAGAGGAGCTTCAATTGGAATGTCTAAGACATCCACCGTACTCTCCGGACCTTGCCCCAACAGATTACCATTTTTTTCGAAATTCGGATAACTTCTTGCAAAGGAAAAAATTCAACTCCGATGGGGCAGTCCAAACCGCCTTCAAAGATTTTATTGATTCCCGTCCGAATGGTTTTTTTAGTAAAGGGATCGATGAACTGCCTATGAGATGGCAAAAGTGCATAGATAGCAATGGTACATACTTTGATTAAATAAATATATTATAATAAAAAAAAATCTGCTTTATGTTCCTCCCATACTAATATATTTGTATAGATTATTATAAAATTTAAATGTTGTGTAATGTTATAAATTATTTAGAATTTTAATTAAGATAAATTATAGAAGTCTCAGAGAGACGAAACTGTTTATATGGGAAACATGGATGTATGGAAGTCATTATAGGGTAGCCACAGGGCTTATGACCTGCATAGCTGGTTTTATCACTGTATACAATACAACGTTCACCAATTTCTCCGTAAGAGCATCTAGACATTATCAATTTTTTTATTGTTGTAAAGGTTATTTAAGTATATCTTATTGCTTCGTCTCTGTGGCACTTCTATTATTTATCTTAATTAATGATTATCCCTCTGTGGACAAAACCCAGTAATTGTGTTCTTAAAACATACAAACAAAAATATTATTTATTATACATAAAGATACAAAAATATATAAAAAATATATGATAAAGGATCTCAGTTCTTTTAGAAGAGACGTGTAATCAAATTTTACACAGCACAAATCAAGATGGATCACAAGTTAATAAAGAGAGTACTTTCATAATAATAATATAATATCGTAGCGGAGAATTATGTTACTTTTGTATCAAAGAACGTGTACTTCTCTTATAGCTAAAGGAAAAACATCAAAATGTAACACGTAATAAGTAAATTTAAGTAAAAACGTAATGTTTTAAATTTTTTGACAGTTAAAAGATCGATATTTAAAGTGTTTAAAAGGCATCCAGTTAATAAAATATACATTTAATAGTTAATAAAAATGTTTAACGTAGCAATATTTTTATAAACGGTTTTACTATCTACTCGTACTTTAATGTCACACTGGAATCAGGATCGTTAAAAAACATTTAAATTTTCGAATCGTTTTTTTTTTGCTTTATCTAATAGCCTGAATTTAAAAGAATAATTAGAATTATCACACGTACAAAATTTCCTAAATTAGCCTAGTTTAGTCTAGAATTTGAAGCCAGAATGAAGTCAACTCATTTTTCAGATTGATGGATAAAATATCTCGAAAACTGTTCGACCGATTGTGTTTAAATTTTACAAATATCTTAGTAATAATATTGTTTACGTTACAACACATGATTTTTTAAAAAATAAGATGTGCCATTTGTTTAATATGAATTTTTAAATTTTCATTTTTTCTGATCTCATTTGCATAAAAATATATATAATCTTTCCATACGCTACACCATAATATATGGGGTATAAAAGCAAAGGTAGCAATATCCAAAAAAAATGTTTTGGATGCAGTCACCGAGGATTACCTGAATTGTAGATTTTATGTATCGATCCCTATCAAAATCATGTTTCCTATAAATGTAAAGGCTATATTTCCTATAAAATCTCGAATTCAGTAGGTATATTCTAGATTAATAATTATTAATGCAGTCATCGATGACTGTATTAATTTTTTTTTGACATTGCAGCCATTGCTTTTATACCCCACATAGGTATAATTTAATATGAAAATAATAAACTTTTTCATTTCAATCAAATCCAAGCGACAAGATTAGGTATATACGAAAGCTAACATAAGAGGATATATATATATATATATATAATTCCTACATTTTGAAATTTTTAAAATAATTTTCTAATAAGTAATATAAATCAATGTATATCGTAAACAATTATAGTAGAATTTTGTATGAGCAGAAATGAAAAAAAAAACCTTTTTTGACGCTTCTAGGTGGTGTTACCTCTTGAACAGCAAAGGAATGACTGAAATAACACCAATGACGATTTGACTGCTTCGCAATGTTGACCTACCGGGTAGTCACATCGAGCGGAAATGTCCGTCCGGCACGTGACCTGTGACCGGCGACCAATCAGCGGCATTGTTTGCGGGCCGTGACGGGCTCGCTAAACGGCCGCGGCCCGCGATTCTCCACCCGGGCCTCCGCCGGATTGCAGATTGGAGACTACTTTTTGTCCCTCGCCACCCGTTAGCAGTGGGAAAATGCGAAAAGTGGACGCTTCCGGTCGGCTCGGTCCGGACCGGAACTCCGGACACGTCACGGCCGAGACATATATTTATATACGTGTCTGGTTCCGAAAAATGATAAAAACGAACACAATTTGAACAATATTTTTGTATTTTAACAATATTTTTTTTATATGAAAGTGTGTTCTCAGAACACAGTTACCGGATTTGGTCCCCAGAGGGATGATTAATTAATTAAGTATAAATTATAGAAGTCTCACAGAGACGAAGCTATGTATATATGAGAAAAGTGGATAAGTCTCACTCTACATATTGCAACGTTCACCAATTCCATCGTAAAAACATTCACACATTATCAAAATTTTGAATGTTCTACATATGTTTCGAATCAAGAACATTTCATGGATAGAATTACAAATGTCGAAGTACCCACGAAAAGTGAAATGATGTAATCATGAGAAGAAACTGAGAACTGAAATAATGAAAATTGAATGGGAAAATGCCGAGAAGTGCTGCGAATCATCAATGTAAGAAAGCTTGAGTATCTCGGATGTATGATGAGAGGATCAAAGTACAAATTTAACCAACTCATCCAGGAAAAGCGCATAAATGAGCGTAGGAAGACCCTGCAACTCATGGCGGTATAACTTGTTTCTTACGGCTGTGAATAGAGTCATGGTCGCCAATCACCGATCTCTGTTAGGAGATAGCACTAAAAAAAGAAGAATTTAATAACATACACTGTACATGTCAGCCTAGAGACAGTATTAAAAAAGGGTCGCTTAGATAGTTTTGTCACGTTGAATCCCAATCATAATAATTTCAGAATATTTTGGGTTTGTTCAAATCTTTCAGAACAGTGCTGGATTTATGTCACAGAGACATTATTAATCAATTAGTGTATATTATAGATATCTCACAGAGACGAAACTGTATTAATTATGGGAAAGTAGGTATAGAAGTCATTTTGGGTGTAACAGGACTTATGACCTGTCTTTTTATGGTTGGCTTAAGTGATCACTTTACACAATTGTAACATTCGCCATTTCCACCCATGATAGAATATACCATGCTTATTCATTTTTTGGAAGTTGTATATATGTTCAAATTGCGTGAAAAGCTTTCATATATGAGTTGTAAGTAAGTAAGTAGTTGTAACTAAGTAAGTAAGTAGTTGTAACTTACAACTCATATATGAAAGCTTTTCACGCAATTTGAACATATATACAACTTCCAAAAAATGAATAAGCATGGTATATTCTATCATGGGTGGAAATGGCGAATGTTACAATTGTGTAAAGTGATCACTTAAGCCAACCATAAAAAGACAGGTCATAAGTCCTGTTACACCCAAAATGACTTCTATACCTACTTTCCCATAATTAATACAGTTTCGTCTCTGTGAGATATCTATAATATACACTAATTGATTCATAATAATTTCGTTGTCTGTCTGTCCGTCCGTCTGTCTATCTATATATCCCAGTAACTTCGTGTAACGTCCGTAACTTCTTTATAGTAACATTTTTTTTGAGAAATATTTTTTTTACGATTTTCTTTTTAAATAAAATAAATAAATACTTATTCATTAGGAACTGACATGTAAAAGTACCATCATTTTTGACAGCGAGTGAATAAAAATAAAGAGAGAATATTAATAAAAATATATGACGCGAATGTATATGTGTTGATGGTACGGCGGCTACGGAAATCTTTGCGTGATCAGATAATAAATCAGATACTGGAAGATGGTCTCCTGAGAAGCCTCCACAATAGACGTGCTTGCATAAGAAGGTTCATGAATGTGGATTATGTGAGAGTTGTGTGTCAGGGGAAAAGTGTGGTGCTCAATCAACTCTACCCACCCCCGTGGGAAATGGCACGGAAATCACGGTAAGTTAGTTATTTTATATTTGAATGATTTATACTTAACCAATCCAGTGTATACCTAATAGTATAACTTATTTATACTATTAGGTATACATATGATGATGTGCAAAAAATGGAATTGACGGTTAAAACTATATTTGAGAGAGCGAGGAAAAATTAGGTGCAAATTTGGAGCGATGACATTAGGTACTATTGTAATGGTTCTGTATTTTTTTGTCTTTACTTGTGCTTTCATGCATCTACGCGATACAATAATAAAACAATTGTAATTAATAAAATAAACTTAGTTTTCACCACTTTTTTATATTGAAAATATAAACATGTTTCAGGGCCTATGGCCAATTCGTCAGGATACAATATACTAACAAAATTAAATAAAAAAAATATATTATTCATTTTCCATATATAAGTTTTTTAATGTTTTGATTGCGTATACTTCGATTTTTGAATTTAATTTTGTTAGTATACAATTACATCTTGACGAAGGGGCCATAGGCCCTGAAACATGTTGATATTTTCAATATAAAAAAGTTTATTTTATTAATTATATTAATAATCTCGCCACAAAATTATTTTGCTGTGTTTGTAAAATAATTACTTGACAATTTTCGTACTTCATAAATCAACACATTCGAGTAAGGCTATGTATTTTTATGTAAATTAAAACAGCCTTGTAGAAAAGACAACTTAATCGAGAGCGTTTTTTAAACATTTTTAAAGAATCCAGCCGTAAACCTTTAAGGAGCGATACTTATTTACAAGAACTTTCCGGAGCGGGGACTGGCGAAAATGGTAATTTGATCAACGTTTACCTTTGAGAGTCAGTTTAACAAGATTAAACTTTGTACACACTTTGTTTTAAAATAGTTGCAACACCGGGGACTACAGCTTTGCTCGGCAAGTCCGCCGGCCGGGCGGAGGAAATTCTTTTGATGGGAACTCTTGAAACATCAAAAGGCGCGTGTCAACAAATGGAGGACTCTTAATGGACAACATGTCAACTTTCCGGGGAGGAGAGGCGACACACACTACCCGATGTACTTGTGTCGCGGCTGCCCCTTTTTTGTCGGCACTAGAGCGGTACTCGGGATGTGATCTTTAGCTATAAATACGACTTAATGGGATAATTCGATCCGTGGAGCATTTAAAGTTTTTACTTCTGTGTTCCGCTACTCATTTATTTATTTATACGCCCAAGAACTATACATGGAAGAAACATTAGTTTACAAAAATAAAAGTGCAATATACAACTAAATTTTTATAAATGAAATAAAAGTTTTAAAAAACTGATTTTGAAAAAGTTGAGACAAGAATCAATTTATATACCGCAAGAAAGAAAAATCATTAGGTACATAATACAAATCTTAAAAGCACACATTTAAAAATAAAACAGACATGTAATACCAAATATAATAAAATGGTAAATAATATTAAGGTCTAAGCATTTATTTACTAGGTCGTTAATTCGTTTTTCAAAATTGTTTAAAATTCAAATTTGAATTCACAGAATCCTTTTGATTAAGCACATTTAATTAGTTGATCTGGTGATGAAGGTCCAGTGGGATAGACCTATTTTCAAGACATAAGTGTTTTATTTACTTTGAAAATAGTAAGAGCATTTATTTTTTATTATTCATTATTAAATTTATACATATTTTCTATTATTATAGATCGTGCCAAGCCTCATACAACTTGTCGGCACGTTTCTTTTCCATTTTCTTGCATAAGTAGGTACATAGTATATTTAGTTATAGGTATAATTTAGAAAGGATAAAATATATATAAGAAATAATAATATTATATTAACATAACAAAACTTAAAAATAAACTTGGTAGTGAGACTAGGTATCAGATAATATATAAAACTGTAAAAAAGTAAAAGATAATAATATCATACGAAAATAACAAAACTTAAATATAAAATTAGTAATGAAACTAGGTAACCGATCGAGATAATAAAAAAACATGAACATCAATATGAATCAATCAAAAATTGATGAGTATTACGTGTACGCATCTCTATTTTTTATATAAAAAATTCTAATACAAACAAATAATTTGCATCAATTGTCAATCTAAGCAAAATTAACACAACACCCAACTTTTCAACTTAATTTTTAATTTAGACATTTTTGTTCCATTATTAGTTCCTCTGGCATTTCATCAAAGATCTGGATTGCACTTAACATCATAAAAAATTGTAATTTGGACTTCTTCCTGAACGGCAATCTCACTCTATTTCTTCGTCTTTCATCACATTTATGCTCATCAAAAAACATCAAGTCATACCCAAAATAATCGTAAACTGACGTCATTCATCGTCAAAAATTTAAAATATAGTAAAAACTTGGCCTAGTGTTATCTGCTGGTTTCGAAAAATAATAGGTTATTATTTTCTCAGTTTGTTTAAAACAGGGTAGGTA
This sequence comes from Agrypnia vestita, assembly GCA_016648135.1. Classification (NCBI taxonomy): domain Eukaryota; kingdom Metazoa; phylum Arthropoda; class Insecta; order Trichoptera; family Phryganeidae; genus Agrypnia; species Agrypnia vestita. Next base: position 8,779 of record JADDOH010013961.1, read on the forward strand.
GGTATAACAGTTTTAAACAACATATTCTATAAATTTTTGTTTTATTCAAAATTGTGCTATTTCTTTGTTGATTTTAATTTCCCCTCAAAAAATAAAAGGTATTTCTGAGCGCGCAAATAGTATCAAAAAATTAATCACGTCGAATTATGTACCGATTACAAAAACACATTAATTATTTTTTGTTTTATCTTTTGTCATATTTCATCGAAAAAATTTAGAGCATAAATATTGTTATTTTGTCTCAAATTATTCACAATCATCCAATAATTTGCGCTATTAACAACTAACTGTTCACTCTGTCTTCAATACAGTATGCGATATATTAATATAAGCAACAAAAAAAACAAGTAATATTCTTACAGAAGAAAAGCGCGATGGGTCAAATACTGTAATGTCAAAGTCTTTAGTAAGTTCTGTGTACAATGAATCTACTTAAGTTTATTTGCTACGGGACTACTTATATATTTTTAATTTGTCAATGTCGATCTGTCGGAAATGAAACCGCGATGGCAAGGTTTAATTTTACTATAAGTTATTTTGAGGACCCTAATCTCGTCCAATACAATGCATTAAAATAATTATGGGCTAAGTGAAATAATGCAAATGAGCCTATGGTTAGAAACGCAATTTTTTGCTTACATGAGATACGTATAATTACATTTCCGTATTTAGAAAAATATGAAGTCATCTTTCAAATAAATACTGATCAAAAACAATGTACAATGGATAAGCTGTTGCAGAGATAAATCTCTGAAGAAAAATGGTAGGTATCCATCATATCAGAGCTGGCTGATTTATAGTGTTGTATTAATAATATTATTAGGAAGTACATTGAGAACTTCTTTATTTATTATATTTAGGGTACAAAAGTAAAGGCAGCAAGCAATATACAAAAAAAAAATAATTAAAAATTTCATAGAAAATATAGCTTATAAGTATATAGAAAACATGATTTTGGAAGGGATAGGTAGAGTATATATAAAATCTATCCTCGGTGACTGCATTCAAAACATTTTTATATTTTTTTGGATATTGCCGCCTTTGTTTTTATATCCCACACATAACAAAGTGTATCAGGAAGGAACATAATATGCTCCATGTGCCTAAAGAAAAAGTCATAAAGACAACATTCACATTGTTCTTCAGTCCAGCAAATCAAAACAAATGAAATTAAATCAATAAAAAAGCTAAATAATTTCTTTAATGTCGCTTAACTTTGCCAATGTAGACATCAGATTCCTATTCAGAAAAAAAACATTTTTTAAATCCAAATTAATACTGTAAAAATTGCAATGTTGAATCGGACAACAGCCGAACAACAGACGAAAATATGTACATTAGGCAGGGTCGGTGCGGGGATGCGAGTGCTCTCCTTGTTTACCCCGCGCAGGGGCGGAGCGTTAGCACAGGAAATTGTTTGTTTTTCGTAAAGCCTGTCAGACGGGCTAAGTATGTAATAATTAAAGCAGGTGTGTGTGCGAATGCCGCACACAAGCATATTTGTAATGAACATGTTCGGCAGAACGGTCCTCCATTGGGACGGTTAGAATTAATTTTAAAACTGTAAAGTGTTTTCATCAGGTATTTTTTGTTGTAACACATGAACTTGTTTTCTTTACTGTGTCTAAAATGAAAACGATAAAACATTTGATTATAAGATTTATGGGGGGGTTTAACGATGAACTTTTATTGCATTTTTACGAGTATCCTCGTAAAGAAGGCACCTATTTACTTCGCGAGAATCCAATATTTTATATGAAAAGGGAAAATGTGTATCAAGTGCGAACAATGACTTCTCATGAATTCTAGAAAGTGTAAGAAGTACTGAAATATATCACGTATTTTATATTAGAACGTATTCCAGATATACCTTAGTACCAACTTTTTTAAGAATGAATATTTAAACATTATAAGAAACATATCATCATATACAATTATTATAGCATAAAAATATACTTAATATTCTTCATGTCAATGTAGTTTGAATCAATATAGCGATTCTTTTGAAAATATTAAAAACAAAAAACCTAATCAAAAAATGTACAGAAATTCGCAAATTTTTGAAAGAAAATTGTTGCGTTTTTTAAACATATTTATACGATTATTATTAGTATCTAATACTATTTATATATTAAACTATATTAAAAGAAAATAGAGATGTCCTATTATGTTTCTGCTCATTTTGATGTATTTTCCTAATGCTTTCGGACTATTATATTCATAAGCGTATGTATGTACCTTTATTTATATATATTTTTTTCAATTGATTCAGCGACATTGTAGATTGACATTTATAAAAAATATTGATTATGTTATTTGCATTAAATAATTCAAAAAAACAAGAAACAAAAGACATTTCATTCCGATATTTTGACAGTTATCCAACACCCTGTCCATTGAAAGGTTTTTCGGAAACATGTTGGTGGAATTACTCATATAAAAGAAGTAGATATAAATAAATAATATAATCAACATTTTTTTTAATTTATATGATTTTTTATCATATATATTCACATCGTGATTAATAATATAATTTATTTATATAAAATATATACATTATAATAGGTGAAGAAACTTGTGACTTGTTAATTTTTTAAATATATATTGTATAAGTATTGTTATCAGTACATAGTTTGAAAAAACCCAAAAACGAATAAAAACATAAATTTATTTTTATATGGGAATTACTAATATATATACATATATTGTAGTAAGTAAAAATTACTTTGTACAATATATGTAAACTTTTAAATAATTATTCATTAGATACAATTTATTCTATGACATAGTAATAATCTGTTATTATTAAAACTTTGTATATTATTTTCTGCTTTCTGCTCAATAGATTTATATGTATCGAAAGATTATATGTTCATACATTGAATTAAATTATTAATTTTATTCATCAACTATGCCAGATATGGGGAAACTGCCTCAGAGTTGGTAAAATATAAAATAAAAATATGGATTCATTAAGTAAACACGTATTAAATTACATGTGTACTGACCATTGGGTCCGCATTGGTATTTAGCTAAGGTAACTGAGGGAATTCCCAAGACGAACGATTAAAAATGAAATTGATAAGGGTACGTAGGGTGTATTGGCTTAGGGCGGGCAAGTATCCACATTGCTTCACTTCCAGCGCCAGGACTTTCAGTCTCAGGAGTATATTGGTTGTGAATAAAATATAAAGTAGAAATTAAATGGATGAATTACCAAGGGAGGAATACGTTATTAAATTTGCATGAAATGAAGCTACCGACGAGTCCATTTGCCTGTATTGGAAAACTAAGTACTAAATTATTAATAACTTTAAATTCAAATATTTAATCAATATGCAATTTGAACCGTTTTAAATATTATGTTTTGTGAATTATACGGAAGTTTATTTAGAGTTATTTGATATGAGCGGTCCGTACTCGGCATTGCCTGGAATTCATATTTATTTATAATTTAAAATAGGTGATTAGGGAGTAAGGAGAGGGGGTGCCTTTGTTTTGGGTGGATCCTAAAGAGGACTGGGTGTGCAGAATTTGGTTAAGGTAGAGAGAGGGTGAGATTTACGTGAAGGGAATGGAATTACTATATATATATTTTGTTGGGGGTCCTAAAAAGTTTAAATGTAAAAAAGAGTTCAGAATTGTACAGACCACAGATAAAGATTGAATTTTATAGAATATATACCGAGAAATAAATATAAACCGACAAAATTATACCTACATTCAATTAATTGTACGTACGTAAAAAATAATTAAAGGCAACGCGATGAAAAAATAGTAGATAGAGGTCAAAATTTAAATATGGATAAACGCTGGATATGTTTAAGATCGCATTTCCCGTGCGAGATAATATATTAGCATATTAAACAATGAGAACTATAGCTAGACCGCATTCAAAAAAATTTGCGCAAAAAATATGTGTGTTATTGCGAACGAAAAATGAACACAAAATAAGTTTTTCTAGTAAGTAGGTAACCTTTTTTAAACTAAAAAATGTCTATTTATTTGGAATATTATAGTGAGGCTTGTAATACGGGCTTGCCAGGCACTTTTCCCCCCGCTTTCTTCTTCAAAGCTTCGGACAAAGCTAGAATTGGTCTTTTGATTGTGGTCGACCTACAGTACTAACTTGCTGGTTTCATGGTCTTAGGATGAAGTCATAAAAATAAAACTTACAAGTCAGAATTAAATTAAACAAGTGAAGAAAACTTTACGAAATGAAATGATTGAGGAAAACACACAATTTAAATACAAAATCTTGTAATGCATAGTAATATACTCTACGATACCCTAAATAAATGTATGAGAAGGTTCTATCCACCTTAAAATTAGGTTCAGGATAGCCATTTGGCTCAAAAGTGGAATCGGTAATTTTTAATTGTCACCAATTAAAGGCAAAAAACTCGATAGGCGAAGTCTTTCTTGGCATTGAAAACCCGCAGAAGCTCGGTGTCACTTCATTAGGAATTTTCTTCTCCATTAACTTTACATCGCGATATGAATTTAAAACAAAAAGGTCGCCGAGAACCGGGGAACAAATGGTCCAATTTTTCTCTCCTATTGTTGAGCAAGCCGCCTGGTAATGTGCATATTACGCCGAGTCTGGCTGGCCGGGCCGGGCTCCCGTGCCGCGGGCCCATTAAGCCTCAGGACGCCAGGACGCCAGACTGGAGGGTCGCCATTTGTTACGGTTTGTGGACGTCGAACCGCGGAAACCTAAATTGTTAAGAAAAAATCTTGAAAATTAATGTGTAATTAGGTAGGTAATTCCATTTTTTTTTGTGAAAGGGTCTAAAAATTCTCATTAAAAATGAACGCTTTAATACATTTATAGTTTTATATACATTTATAATTTCAACCAAAGCTAATTGGGCTACCTTGGTACACTCCCGGGATGAGCTACGAACCAAAATGAGCACGAGAGTGTCTTATTGCTAGACCAAAAAGGTAAGCCGTTATTAGTAATAAGGTAGGCGTATTAGCAAATAATTTAGTATACGTGTCTTTAACAAGTTAATAAACGAAACAAAAGAAATTGTAAGACACAGCTATTTTTATATCATATAAATAATCTGTTAAAATATCAGGTGAAACATATGCCGAAGAAGTGTTCCAACCTTGACCTCCGAACTGGCAAATGTTTGCTTATTTCTAGTTTCTGTATTTTATTTTTAGTATCGTATCTACCATAATATTTTTTACTATTGATTGTATATATTTTGTAATTTCATCCATCTCTTTATTCGTGTTACTTAATCAATCTTTTTCATAATTTTTTTTGTCTTATAACAAGTTTTATTATATTTGTATAAGTATGTGTTGTTAACCTAAAATAAGAAAACTATTAAATTTGGAAATATAACTGAACAGGTTTCACCTAGTGGGGTGTAAGTAGCTAAATTTAAATGAGAGTAATTATAATAATATTTTAATAATGTATTAACTATGTACACTTTTGGATGCAACGAAGAAGACATAAATGAATACCTACAGAATCTTTTGTTTCACATTTAGTTGACAGAAGCCAGAACAACATTTACCTGCATCGGTGATTAACATTTGATTGTAGGAGAAGAAGGGACGAGGGGGTGTGGGAATTATTCAAATCTGGGCAAGGATCAAAAACTCAATGGCAGTCTGAGCAGGATAGTATCTTGTATGTATGTTACAGACAATGTTAAATTTCGAAAATGTATACATTATCGAAAGTTAATGCTAACACTATACTAGTTAATGTATACTTTATCGAAATGTACACTTTGTAACATACACATTTCATTCAGAATAGTGGGTTGGCGGGCACCGTTCGTATACTTACGTGTGGCCATGTAGCCTTGTTATATTATAAAGGGATTTTTGTTTAGAACAAAGTGTTCATAATATTGAATACGAATTTCAAAAAATAAATGTTATTAAAAAAAAAATACCCAAAGATCTCTTCCTTTCCCTGACAATACTCTACTTGACTTTTATCTTTGTAGACCTAAAAAGCAAAATCTACAGTAAAATAGTCACTAGGACAAAATTGCGTGGGATAAAATAAAAGTTGACGAAGAAAAGCTCTCTAGGATACAGAATTGAATTGTTGAGTGCTCCAATAAATACTTTTAAGTAATATCTACTAAATCATTTTAGGCATTCAGTTTTAGTACAAATAATTATATATTTGTGAATTGACAATCATTAAAGTGAATTTAGGTACCACCATACCTATGTACGGTTTTTTTAATCTCCAATTTATTGATTTATTTTTTCTTCATAGTACGGTAGAAGAAGCTTAGTTGAAATAAATATATTTTGGACGTTGCTTTTGATATTGGAATTGGTTTTCTCCCGTCACGCTAATGAATAATTATAATCATAGCTTATTGAAATAAGACTAATTAATCATTAAAAATAATGAGTAATAGTATAAATCTTTGTTGAAATGAAATGATTGGTAATTAATACAAACTAATAATTGATTAAATACTGTGGGAGGTATCATTACTGTATAAAAAAGTTTCAGAGAGAGAGAGAGAGAGAGAGAGAAAGAGAGAAAGAGGAATGAGATGTTTGTTTATTCTCATCTCATAAATGCATTGCGCGCTCAATGTTCCAGGAAGAACGTTTCACATGAAGAACCTTTCGCCGCGATGTGGTTATATTGGATGCCTGCTTATCCGCGCAGAAAATCTCACGAACTAGCGCTGTTAGACACTGCGCTGTCTCATAACCTCTGAAAGAAATGAGCATTTTAATATTTCGGTACATTTAACAAATGAAAATAAAATTCTGTATTTCATGCGAGAATTTTATTACAAACCTGACTTGAAAATAATTAAATCGTGTATTGGCACATTTAAAATGAAATATTAGGTTATAGCATAATTATCGGCCGTGTTTTAAGCGAAATTTTTATTTTATATGAAGTTTAATTAATATTTATCATAATATAATTCTTTAATAGGATTAAGAAATTAAATTGTGCATCGAAAACCGTACACATAGGCCCGAATACAGAGTCAATGCTTATTTGTTTTAAAGGTTTAGGTACTTAAGGTTAAAAGTATTATTTTGTACTAAAAATTACGCTTTTATACCGTATCTATTGTATAGTATACGATAGTATTGTCTAAAATAATTATAAATTAATATTAAAAAGATGGGGAGTTAATAATAATAATAAAATAACCAGCATATATCCGATTCAAGAAGCTGAGATTGGAGTGCAAAAAACTCAGTGCCAGCTGCCATGTTACCAGGATGGAATCCCTGATGGAGACCGATGCTAGCCAGTTCTGGAAATTTGTGAAAAACAAGCGTCGTAATAACCTTGACATTCCATTTGAAATGTCTTGGAATGAGAAAACAGCTGTTAATGGTGGTGAAATAAGTAACCTCTTTGCATCATACTTCAGGAGTATCTATACTATTAACAACGCTGCCCCAGCGGACCATAATACTAGTACTCGAAGCGTCAAAGATGCTAACTTATCGGAATTTAGCGTCACCTTTGATAACGTCTATAAACAGCTAACGAGCCTGAAGGTCAGCAAAGGATCTGGGCCCGACGGTGTACCGAATCTCTTCCTAAGGAATTGTGCAGCCGGTCTCTGCGAGCCCATAACGCATATATTCAGCAAATCACTACAGCTTGGAGTCTTTCCCTCGGCATGGAAACTCTCGTTCATAAGCCCAGTTCACAAATCTGGTACTAGGTCTGAGGTAACTAACTACCGCCCGATATGTATACAAGTTGCCATGTCAAAGCTTTTCGAGAAACTAATTCTTCCTCAACTTACATTTGCATTCAAAAATATAATTACTACAAAGCAGCATGGCTTCTTCGGTGGCAGATCTACAACAACGAATCTGTATCTATACATTAACTACATACTCAATGCTCTGAACCAGGGGGTGGATGTACATGCTATCTACACAGATTTCAGTAAGGCTTTCGACATGGTAGACCACGGAATCCTGATTGACAAGCTCGGTCTGTATGGTGTGAGAGGCACAGCATTAGAGTGGTTCCATTCGTATCTAACTGGCAGATTCCTACAAGTCAGAGTTAATGGATTTATCTCTGAAGAGTATGAAGTATGCTCTGGTGTCCCTCAAGGGTCACATCTTGGTCAGATTCTCTTTAATATTTTCATCAATGACATCGCAGACAATTTACTATCCGATTACCTACTATGTGCAGATGACATGAAAATTTTCAGAAGAATCATGAATGACCAAGACTTAGAAATTCTTCAGCACTAACTCAATGAACTCCACAGGTGGTGTACTAAAAACAAACTAATGTTAAATATCGGTAAATGCTCAGTAATGTCATTCTCTAGATCACGAAATCAATATCAGGCTAATTATCTCATTGATGGACATCATCTCCCGATAGTCACCTCGGCAAAGGACCTTGGCGTTATTGTGGACCATAAACTGAATTTCTCAAGCCACGTGGAGAAAGTTGCGTCACAAGCTTTCAAGACTCTTGGTTACATCATTAGAGCTGGGAAGGACTTCAGCAATGTCTACACGCTGGTACGACTATTCGACAGTCTTGTGAGACCGATTTTAGAATACTGTTCTGTCATTTGGTCGCCGTATACCAATAAACTAATCAATCAGCTCGAAAGAATACAACGCAAACTATGTAAATGCATCGCCTATCGTACACGATCACCAGGAGATATTGAGACCGTATATAACAGATTTAGAATCAGCAAACTAATCACTCGAAGACAATTGTCTGATCTGACCTTCTTCTACAAATCTGTCAACGGACAGATAGACTCGCCCGAGATCCTGGAACAATTTGGCATTATCACTGCTAGGCCGGATCTAAGAGTGCGTAGATTGTTAGAAACCACTAAATCCACAAAAAGTTACGTGTACAATGGCCCAAGAAATAGGATTGCCAATCTGGTGAATAGCCACTGTGTCGATATCAACTTCTTCGATGAATCATACGTCTCATTCTCATCAGCGGCAAAAAGATTGTTATCACAGTATTAAAATTACCCTCAACCCTATATGATTATACCATGTTGTTACTATGCTAGTATTGTTTTTTTATATATGTGCAATTTTTCTAATCCATTCATTTAAGTCTATTATTTTTGTAAAATCAATGTATATAGCCGATTGGAGTATGAATAAATAAATAAATAAATAAATAAATAAATAAATAAATGAATTTATAACGATTACAATCATTTTTACACAGGCAAAACTTATAGAAATTTTGATATAAGAATTAAGGAGCACTTATGTTTAAATAATAATAACTATTCCGAATTAGCCAATCATCTTTTGGAAACAAACAATTTTTGGATATTAAAAAGGGTTTAGAAATTTTATATTTAAAAAGGTAGGATTACAGGTAGACAAATTAGAAATTTTAGAAAAAATAAGTGTTTATAACAAATCAAATATTGTAAATAACCAAACCCTTTTGGCAAATTGTTATCTTTTCAATTAATTTCCGCACGTTCCTAATCAAATATTATAAATAATCGAACCCTTTTGGCAAATTGTTATCTTTTCAATTAATTTCCGCATAGTTCCTAATTACTTATAGAACTCCCTTATATTTATTTTGGTTTTTGTTAATTAGACATTAATTAACATTAACAGTACTTCTAATTTTAATTTTAAGTATAGTTGTATACTGATGAAGTTGTATGCCATTGACATCGATGTTGGTTATTCGATAAATAGTGGTTTTATATTTCTTTTTATAAATAATAATAATGTTACCACAAAGATATCATGCTATTGAAGAAGATAAAAGACTACTTTAAATAGAGCGATATTTTTTGGTTATCCGCCATTTAAACGTCCCGAGATATTACACCACGCCTCCACCCTCGCCGATAAGAAGTTAGATTCAATCGAGGCTAAAAACTTTTGGCAAATAACAAAACACAACATAGCGAGTTCTGAAAATCAAATAAAAAACAAAAATAACGACAGCGTTGGAGAATAAAAATAAAGAAATGTTCACTCGACCCCAAATACTTTCGATGTGTTTTCAATCCCACGTATTATTTTCCCGTTATTTATCCCCGGTTTCCTCTCGCGAGGCTTTCCTTAGAGTCGGGAGTATTCCAAATCGATTTCTCCCTACCGACGAGTGCGGGCAACTTCGGCTTCCGATACCGGCTACCGCTTGGCTGCCCGCGCGGCTGTTGGAAATCCTCATAATTCAACACCGCAAGTTTAGCACTAGCGACGCCAACACCATTGCACAAGTCTTCTTGAAATCCATTCAGTTTGTGTAACGAATGCTTCACTTGGATGGATAGGTGAATAGATGGATTGGTGAACATGTTGGTTATCTTTGTGCATAATACAAAGGCGAACAAAGCGGAATGTTCTCGATCCGCGTTTGTTCGAAATACGAATATTTTTAAATTAGTGTTTATTTATTTTAAGAAGATAAATTTTAATAGGTCGTTATTAACCGTGATATGTAGTCTACTATTACAATACACCAACAATACTAGTACAATATGACGACGCATTAACGAGAATAAAATGTTGTTATGGCTAAAACACAGTTAAAAGTAAACTTATATTTTCATTGCTGATTACATTTGATCTCTGTAGAAAACCACGGGATATTCTGATTTTCAAAATTTTATAATTTAATGATACAGTGCAGGAAAATTGTAAGTAGATATTTTATGTACTTACTCTAATTAAAATAAGTTGAACCTACTGCGCAAAACGCAAAGGTGCTGGGACTTATTATGAAAGAATATAGCATGATCCAAGAGATACTCATGTAAAAATTAGTATATTTAATAACCGGATCAAGAAATTCATGAAGTAAATAGCTGGTCAAAGTTCGGTTGGACGTAAATATGATTAGTTTCAGGACCTGGCTGTTCTGATCAAATACCTACACAAGATGGTGTGAATCACGTCCCGGAAGGATTTCAACAAGCCGAAAAAAGAGTGTTATTGACATGTGTGAACGATGGTCATGCAGGTTGGTCGTATCATATAGTCTGAAAACTTGTGGACGAAGTGGGCATGAGCATTGGATCGGTACATTCAATTTTGATCAAGAATTTAGGCTTAAATAAAATGTCCGATAAAAAGTGAAGGAACAGTTCTATCACGATAATATAACTACTCATTCTTCACATCTGATTCAGGCTTTTCTGGTTAAACACACCATTATCCTGGTTCATCAGGCTCCCCACTCTCCCGACGTGGCTTTTGGCTATTCTTCAAGTTAAAAGTGCTGCTGAGGGGATCCGGTTTGAATCAAGAAAATACATTATGTGGAACGCGACGGCCCAACTGGACAGGCATTCCAAAAGATGTGTGCAATTACCAAGGGGACTACTTTGAAGAAGATTAGAGTAACTGTATGAATAAATGTGTTTCTATCGACCAAAGGTTGGATATTTTTTAACACACTAGTACATTGATTCCCTCGCGAAGACTTCTCAATTCAGTTCATTGGTTGTTGTTAATAGCTATTTCTTCCAACATCTTGTTTATGCGCAGAGAAATATAGAAGGCACTTGGGGAGGCTTTCATCCAGTAGTGGATAGAAAATAGCGGATAATGATGATGAATTTGGCAAAATGACCGAAGCCTTGCTACACCTGGCACCAGCCAAGTCACAGGATCGCAAAAGTTTAAACAAGAAGTACGCGCTTTGAAAGCAGACCATTGGATCAAGACGATCGCTCGACTGAAACAAAGATATATATATTTTTTTGTATTATATATAGTAACTTACGTAAATATTTGTATTTGAGAGCACTGCACCGGTGAGTGTGGTAATACGTGAATGCAAATGTACACATGTGTATGTGCACATTAATGCTGATTTAATGTACATAATAATGCAAATGTATTACCGCACCGCAATAATAGAATGTGACATATGAAGCCGAAGTAAAGCATGCCATTCAATTCAAAGCACACCCATAGGTACCTGCTATACAGGATGTAACAGATGTTATTAATTTAAGAAAAGTAACAAACTTTGTATAAACCACACTGATTGTTTTAAAACGTCTAATGTTTTCGATACGTACTATATCTTCGCCAGGACGGACGTACAATAACTTCCATACTCGTAAATTAAATTGTAAGAGTCAACTGTTAAGAAGGGTGTGGCCTCATTTGTGATGGGTGAGAGGGGTGGAGTTTGATATTGGAACATTGAAATAGGTAATATATTTAATTGATTGTTAATTATTTTATATTAAGTATTGAGGGACTTTATGATTTCTAATTTATCTAACCCTCTATTATTTGAAAGTAAAATTTCGATGCTGTTTTAGCAATAGTTATAGATATGAGCTACTTCTAAGTTTGTACGATATTTTTTTAAAAATGAGATGCGAACATGGAATACATGTCGCATCATTTTTCTTACTATTTTTAAACGAAGCTAAACGCTTATGCTATTTAAATAGGACTAAGGCCGGCCGCACTTTGGATATGAATTATTACGTACGTATTCGTATGATTATTTTCGTACGTATGGAGCGCGCACATTAATCGCGTCTTGCGTTGGTCACGATCAGTTACTTTTCGCATTTCTCCAATAACGTTTGTGCCAAATGAATAATCTGTATCTTCTGGAAAACTCTATTATGACAGACTTAAATAATGACAAATTTCATGACTATCTATCTAATGATTCATAAATGCTGGGGAGAAGCGAAGTGCAACGAGAGCAATATTTAATAACATCGCAGAAATATTTAAAAGTTTCTTTGTTCGAAGTACATAATTATACCTCACCTTAATTAAACCAAATTATTTAACTTACAGGTATTTTTTAGTTCTTTAGAGCTTCTCTGCCACGATCTGCACTGATGGTCACGTAGTTGAATCACTTTGGTACCACAAACCCTTGTGGTCATGTGTCAAATTGACAAAATTTTCAATATCCATCGTACGAAATCGCAAAAATTTCCGAAAAAATATGGATCGTGTCGGACGTCGCATCTATACGTGCGTACACGCACTACTAAATCGTGTACAGTGTGCGGTATTCAATACTACTTCCAAAGTCAGGATTATACTTGCGTATTCGTATGTATACGTACTACTCAATTTCGTACGAAAACGCATCCAGTGTGCGGCCGGCGTAAATTGCTGGTGTCCATCGATTACTGGATCACTAGGTGAGAGTCGTAACCAACAAGCTACTCAACTTACTACTTACTACGTCTTCTGTAAAACGTTGGACAATCATTGAAAATTCATTGAATTAATTAAATGATTTAATTCGCTATTATTTATTTCACTGTTTAAATAGTTCCATATTATATATTATATGGGCTAAATATGATTCACATTAAAAAAATGTTATATTACATAATCATTAGTAATTGAAAAGTTTGTATGGTAAACTTTTTGCACTCCAGTTTAAACTCCTTAATATTCACTGTATTTTGTGATGTTTTCGGTACTCTGCCGAGGATTATAAGTCCTTCGTAGACCAAACAATTTTGTAAAGTGTTTTTCTATTTCTGCTGAAGTCTTATGCTGTCGCCGCCTCTTGTGTTGTATGAATGAATATCTTCATTTAGATTCATCTTTTTATTACAGTATTTGGGCCATAACCCATGTCTGATTTTAAAGATCGCAGAAATTTGAAGGAGCATTCTAATGGATGTTTTAATTATCTCATCTGATATGTATTGATGTGAATGAATTTTTAATTTTCAATATATGTAAGTAACTTTAAAAATAATCCAATGTTTAACAGACAATAAGTCAGAAATGTTGAAAAAATGCAAGCTTTAAATATTATTTTATTTTATCGGTCATCCAACATGGAGACATAATCACTTGGTAAGATAAAATACAGAAAAAAATAGTTAAATGTCTCCCACGATTGAAGGATGACACAGATAAAACATAATTATAGATAAGTCAATTTGATATTAATGCCAGATAAAACAATTTCACAGTTTCATTTAACCAATTTTTCCTAATTTAACTTTAACATAAACATAAAAGAGCGTGTAATGTATATACCTAATGCATATTTATTTATTGATATTAACGGACATAGTCCAATAAAATATAATACATAACATGAACAATATATAATAAATCAGAATAAAAATTATAGCAATTTAAATACAAAAGCAAGGACAAATGAAAATTACTAACAAGATGGAGACAAGGTCTGGACTATCTAATCAGAGATTGTTTAAATCTGCACAGACTTAATAATAATAATAATAATAATTGGATAATTTGTATAGCGCCGTTTTCGCGAAATACTCACCTCAAGGGCGCTTTACATAGAGAAATTATTATCTTACAAGACAACTTACTGCTAGAAAAGAAAAAACTTATTTACTATTACTTATTCACTAGGTGGCATACAAGAAGTGGAATTAAAATTGAGTACTATAATAGTTTGTGAGTCCCTGAAAGAATTATGTGTTTTCGCGGAGTGCACAATATGAGTGGAAAACATTAGCTAGCGTTGTTGTGGTTAGATTTTATAGGTTTTTATAGGATTGTCTAAATAAATGCGTCTTAAGTTGTTTTTTGAACAGTGGTAAGCTGTCAGTTTGTCTCAGTTTGTTAGGTAGTTTGTTCCATAACTTTGGTCCAGCCACCGCGAAAGCACGATCACCGAAATTAGTTTTGTGGACGCGATTTACTTCAGCTAACCTATTTGTATTAGATGTTGATGCTGAGCGAAGTGTTAGTTGTCTATTATTTGCGGAGAATGGAATGCAGAAGTCGGTTATGTATTGAGGGGCCATGTTGTGAATAGCCTTAAATATTGTAAGGCAAAGCTTATATTCAATCCTCTCTGGACATCTAAGCCAGTGAAGGTCCACCAAAGAAGTCCAGATCCTGTCTTGAATTTATAAGACGACATAACCGTGACATGGGAGCGTGAAATCCATAATTGGTTCTATGATGGCTCAGGTTCTACACGGTCTTGATTATCTCCAAAACATATAATTTGAATATTATCTCCATAACTAACATTTTCGACTGATAATTTGGGCTGGAATCTACCTGTAAAGTATTTTGGACTAGCTGCGTTTCACCCTGTATATTAATGTTGATTTGTTATTTTATGAAAAGTCGCGGTCTGTGGGACCGGACCGTCCGGTGCGCGGAGGTTTCCAATAAAACGCATCCGGAGATAGCCCCGGCTGGCGCGCATGCGCGGATATAATGAATGACTACAGTCTTTCCAGACGATTGGGTTTTCGATTTCGCCACAAACTTTCCAACTTCCGTTCGTCCGTTATTGTATAGGGGTGACATGACGCGTTTCCCCTGGACCAAGCTATGAAGATATTGCCCTTTGCGTAAAATGTTTGAAATTTGAAAGAATAAAATTTTTAAGATTACTAAATTTTTTTCTGTTATTTTATCGATGTATTCAATGTTTTTGCGACAATTATAAGTCAGACACTTATTTTGTCGTTATTGTCACCCGTTACGTCTCTGCAAGGTTGAGACATGTATTTTAGGCAGCTTCATTATACTATTTTTTTTACATTTATTGCACATTTGCATTATGGTAATTTTAATCAAATCAAATGTAACATTATAAATTAATAATATTATTAAATGTTATCTATTATGTAATATTATTGATAATCATGGTTTTAGCATTTTCGAATCATTCATTGTAAACTACCAAATGTAGTTAGGTACTTCCGATAAAAAATTGGGTTAATCTAATTTAGTTTTAAATAATCTTGGTGATGAATTGGGTAATATTTAATTGTTGGAAATAAGGAAAGTATGTAAAAATATCCAAAATATCATAATTAACAAACTAAATCTTATCATGAGTCCCTTTCTAAAAATATTATTTATTTCATAATATTTTACTATTAGAGTTCGGTTGGTTTTCATTAACACACTCGAGTGGTTAATAAAATTAATTAACGGTTTTAATCGTAAGAACATTAATAAGTGGTTTTGACAAAATATCTTCGTCAAATCAAAGCATAGATAATAAGTTTGTATTTGTAAATAAAATAGTAAATCAAGAAAAATATTATAGCATATTTGTTGATTAAAATAATCACTGTATCATTTTGAATGGAAATGTAAATTTGCTTATGTAACATCGACAATTGAGATTAATCGCATTTACATTTTATCCACCGCGCATAATTATTAGTTTTCAATGATTTTTGAATGAAAATGAATGATTATTATGTAAATTGATTAACTGGGGGCTGTTTACCATCATCAACAATAGCCCAATCACTATTATGCAACGTATAAACCTGAACACTGAGTGATGTGCATCCATATGTGTGCATATGGGTATTTTGAATGCGTTGTCATTCCGACATGACAGCCAACCCATAATAGGCTGTAATTTAACGACCCCCGAAACCTGCAATAACGTTTGACCCGCTATTATGGAACCGCTGAACCACTTCCATTTACTTGAAACCTTCGACACTATATAATATATTATATGTCGGGTATATGCACTATGTACACACTAAGCGTTATGTTTAATCTATTTTCCATTGTCGTATTTTATGTCAATACTGTTTTCATCGGAGATGATCGTATGGCTGATTTACGGACCTGTGACGCAATATTTCTTTATTGTAATGTTCTTTCTCGTGTGTCCATAGAAGAACCTCGATGCTGCGGGATTCCAATGAAACACGTTGACTTCGTCTTAATATTTATTCGGTTAACAATATATTCCCGCGACAGTAATTTGGTCAGTGAATAAGGCATTGCTGCGTGGTAAAGATGGCACGCAAAATGGTATCTCGCGCTTCGTGGCTTTCGCTCTCTCTTTCTTCTATGTCGTCTATCACTCTCGTTCATCGATCAAATATCATTCAGATACGTTACAATTATTATATTTTTGAACGAAATATTCAATACAATTAATAAATATTTTGTCACAAAAATTTTTTTTTAGAAGTTTTGAAGAAAATATTAAATGTTAAATTCATATTTAGCTGCCACAAAACCTAAACGAGTGGAGGAAGACTCTTGAGGAGGCCAAGATCCACCAGGGGTTGTAGAGCCAAGAGTGATGATAAATTTATATTTACGAAATTCATTGTAACGAAAATATTTTTTACCACACATTAAATGTGTTTGAAACATTAAATTGAATGAGTCTATTACACAATTAACAAAACTAAACATATTATTAATAAAATGGAAACGACAAATATTTACCGAAAACAAACTGAGATTATGATCTATCTATTGCCGGTGGACTTTTACCTACGACTAACTCAAGTAATATCATCATCATCATTGTTAGCTCCACAATCCGTTGTAGGGCCTGGTCTTTTCAATAGTTTTTTTACATTGATCTCTATTTCATGCCATTTTTCTCCAGTTTTGGACATGTCATTGAATACCTAATACCTTGGGTAAGCCTTTTCGAGCTCTTAAATGATCACGTCAGACTTATTTTTTGGGCTATCTTCAGAGACACATTTATTTTCAGAATAGAAAACTGTTAATCGTATTAAATACAGTAGGTATATAGAGGAAACAACTCTTAAACATTGTTATTATTTTTAAAATAGAATTAAATAAATAGACAATATTTCAATTTAATGGTCAGTTTATTAAATTAATTCACTTAAAAATTAAATTTAAAGTTGATTAAATTTTTTCTTAGCGGTTTCTCAGCCTTTAAGTTATTTTGGTTCAACTATTAAGTAATGATCTGTTCTAAAACTAAATTTTGTACAATGCATTAGAAAATATAATACAATAAATAAATATTCCAATGTCATTCATTTCAATATTGAAAATGATTGATTACGGCAATTATCTTATGCAAAAAATTTACTTAGTACATATTTTAATTGAAATTTAAGATTGGGATACTCGTACTTAGGTAAATTCATTAAAAATTATCTGGCAACGCTGACGCAGAATCGGACAAAATCGGACAAATTTTGAAAGATATTTATTGGTATATGGTCTAGTAAAGTTGTAAAAAATATTTACAAATAAATAAATATATTATGTTTTGACTACAAACTACTCGATAACACCGCCCGGCTTCTCTCGGGAATACTGAGAAATCTTAATTACAATGATTAGTTAGGTAGGGTTAGCGCTAAACACCCACCGAACTCGTAGGTAAATGATTTCCAGTAGTGCCGGCCCACTCACGAATAATTGATGAACGTGTTCAATAAAGTTCTCAGGTTTTCACAGATGTGGCCATTCAGAATGATCTCCATTTGGGGTGTGGTGGCACGAGCACCCCCAGCATCCCCTCAACCGCTTTGGAAGAGCGTCCGATACGCACAATAATCATTTCATTTTCTGATCATTTTTGGTGTCTTTTATAATCCGTTTTTAGAAAACTAATTTAAACATATTTAATAATAATGCAACAACTTTGTGGCAAAACTATTTTTATTAATGAAAATAATAGTTTAATTTATTTAAACCCCTTTTTATAGATTTAATCAACGTGTTTCGTGGCCAATGGTCCCTTTGTCAGGATACAAGGTGTAGTAAATATTAAAATTGGGAGTATAGACAAAAATATAAGGGCGTTCAACAACCAATTCAGAACTAATGGGAAATTTAAAATGTAACTTTACAAAAAGGATATGGTTATTTATAATAATTCATGTACTCAATATATATTATAGATGTCTCACAGAGATGAAATTATATTTTTTATGGGAAAGTAGGTTTGGAAGTCTTTGGATTTTCATAGGGCTTACGATCAGCTGGCTTAAGTGATCACTTTACACAATGTAACGTTCACTATTTCTACCCATGATAGAATGCTATGTCTTTAAACTTTTTGGAAGCTGTATATATTTAAATTTTGTTGTAATAATCCTTAGTGCGACCGGCATCAAAAGCTTTTTCTATAAAATACATAACTTCTCTACATTCTCTCATTTAATTGTAATTTTTTTTAATGTATTATTATAGTTGATTATTTTTAAAGTTTGCTGTCGGTGCATTCAGTTTTGTATTTGCCTTTAACTACGTACTGTTAATGTATTTTTTAAGTCACGATAATTCCAAAAATATATACTTTTACATTATTTGGGGATATTTAACCTTTTTCTCCGACCGCTGCTTAAGAGGCTCTCTATTATATAAATAAATGTCGTGGTGTATGAAAACAATAAAGGTTATAACGGGGATATTGAGAGGAGAGGTGAAGAGTACATGAAGCAAATTAAATGTCTTTTAATTTATAAACTTACAAAATTATTCACTTATTACTTAACGTGCGATGGGATGGAGAAATTTAAAATTATACTTTAAACTCACGCTGAGATAAGAAAGTTTACGTTTTTCACCCAATTTTGATTATTTTGAGGCATTTAAATAGTTTTATCCATCCATCCATCCATCTTCAGCGTTATAACCCTTGGTGGGTCCTAGCTGCCTCCAAGAAAGTCTTCCATATCTTGAGGCATTTAAATAGTTTTATCATTTAGTAAAATACAAGATGTCTCGTAGACAGTAGCAAACACTTTACCGGTGGATTTATGCCTTGACAATGAGTCGAAAATTTTCATACAGTCACGACCTAATATAAATGGTTATAGAGATATGCAATATAAGAGGTTTGCAGTTTTTTTTCAATACTTCTGTTGTTAATTATACGCTCCAATATGCCCCGATACAACTCAAATAAAATAATAAAAACCTTGAAAAAATTTTTATTTTCAATTTTTGCAATTTTTATCATTTTATTCGACTTGTATTAAAGAGAATGAATTTTTCATAATCGATATAAGTTACTGTAATGTTAATTCAACTTTTTGCAAAAAATAATTTAGGAATATTGAGAAAAAAGCAAACTTTGATATTGTATATCTCCATAACTATTGAATAGTTGCTTTAACATTTCCGGCTGTTTATCAAGGCAGGAATCTAGCTGTAAACTTTTTGCTTCTATATATGAGGATACCCTGCATACAGAATTCCCGGAAAAAAGTATTGAAATATGAATATGCACCGAAAAATATTTATATTACAAAATAACGTAAGCTTATTTACTAACATAATTTATTATGTATCTGCGTAAGTAAATTATAAGCAACTATGTACCTACATTCTACTTCAAATGTCTGAGAAAGAATCAAAATTTCTCGGAACCAACTGTGTTCATAAAACAATAACGGAATAAATAAAATACTTCCGCTCTGGCACGGAATTGCTCAAAGGAGAGAAATAATATGAATAAAGTATCCCCAAAATGATGAAACGGCCATACAAAGGCAAGCCGGGTACTTGATTCGGCGACTAGTGAAAAGCACGGGGTAGGTAATCAAAGAAACATTAGTTTTTCTCGTTAACCCGTCGGTCTTGTTGGCGCCCTGTTCCTTCTCGGGTAGTCGCTTATTAGGCAGCTCCCGGGACCGGGAAGATCGGGGAGGCGGGAGAGGGAGGGAAGACTTCGCTAAGCTTTATTAGATTCCTCCCGCGCGTGCCTCGGGCTGGTTGTAAGTCAAATCAGTCTATGAAACTGTACTAATTGAAATGGATTTCGTTACTCTTTTTTTTTTAACTTGAATTGAAATTTGTGCCGGTAAGTCGAAGGTCACGGTGGAACCCGTTGATTGGAAATTAATGGAATTTCGAAACAAAGGTGTGATAAGATGACAAACTCGAGTCCAATGGAAAATCTATGAATAATTAATTATCGTACTTTTGTAGGTAAATATTACCATGCCGTGAAGTAAAATCATTTCTACCCGGACAGACAGCTTTTTTATCTCCCTTAAAAAAATTTTTTTGAACACAATCCTAGGATTGGTCTGCACCAAACTCTCCATTTCTCCATTCCTCTCTGTCATCTGCCAGTATCTACATTTCTTAGTAGGTGCTAATGCGCACATCTCCGATAACCTTACACTTGATTATTTTGAATTGTCCAGGCATTCCTCTAAATAAATATATAATAATTATAATATATTAAGATAATCCTTTACTAATAACACCAGAGAACGAGAGAGACTGTTCCTCTCGAATCTTGTATTTAGAATGAATAACTAAACGCGTAGGTATGTGGTATAATTTTAAAGGAAATGAAAGTTAAAATAATACTATTACACCACAAATTATTTGCAATGTAATTTAATGATAGTTAAATCGTATTCTGTTGGAATGATATATATGAGCTCCTATAATCTTGTGCCTTATTCATTTAGGGGACGGTAGCTATCATATTGGCTACGAGAACATTATTTACTGCGGCCCGAAATAGCTCTACGGTAGACTGGCCAAACCAACCAGTTTAGGTTTTTCAGTCATAATGTTGCCCTTCTTCCAGGACCCCAAATTCGAGCATTTTTTCACTGCATTATGAAGTGCAAAAAATTGTACTTTAAAATTTTTTCGGATTTTTATTGTTTTAATTACTTCTTTTCTTTATTCATCCAAACCCAAACGTCATTTCTTTGTCTATAAATAATCAAAACTTTTAAATTGACGACAAATTTTTATTAATATTAGAAATGTGGTATAATATTATTTTAACTTGAATAATATTATTTCACGTTGCTTATATTTTATTTGAAAAAATATAAAAATATTAAAATGCCACACAGAAAAAGAGCAATTATTTTTTCAGACATATAAATTCGTTGTGTTCTCCAAAGCTCTGCGGCTGAGGTCCTCGTATTAAGTATTCCGCAGACAATGCCGGCACTCGTTAGTTACCTCATACGAAATTTTCTTAGACATCGTGACCGAACTTCTATATACATTTAGGTTACAAAACAAAACGGAAGCACAAATTATCTTTCAGAAAGGCGTAAATGTGAAGTATGTCAAATGTGAGCGGTTCACCAAAACATGTTTATTCAATTACGTGTTTTACCCTTAAAAAATACATTCACTGAGAATTATTTTACACTTAATGTTTTTATAATAAATATCTACTAGAAAAATCATTCACATTGAGCGAAAAAGAACTATTTTGAAATACTCAATGAGATCATAAGGCAATCAACAATCAATATTGAGTGAATTCCGTCGCAAAAAGATCCACAAAATTAAAATTATTTAAGGTTTTAGGCAGTAGAAAACATCATTTTTCCCATGTTGCGTCATCGCATTTAGGATCACAAGTTCCTCAAATAGCAGAATCATCATCATCATCATTCTTGGCACTACAACCCTTGGTGGGTCTTGGCTTCCTCAATAATTTTCCTCCACTCATCTCGGTCTAGTACCAGCTCTCTCCAGTTTCGAAGCTCTAAGGCAGAGATGTCTTTGAGGACGTTGTCACTCCATCTTAATTTTGGCAAATAGCAGGATACGAACTATTTAAGATGCAGTATATTTGAGTGCGCTGATCACAAAAGCCAGTGACTGTCGGTAGGAAATCCGAATACGAATCAAACTCGCTAATGACGATATTAATTAATATACGAAAATAGGGAAAGACAGATATATGAATAAAGAACCAAAATAATGTTGGTCCAAACAAACGCACCTTAACGTACTTGAAACATGAATGCGATAAAGGTATAATAAATGTCTTCGAAATGAACTGCTATATTAAATATTAAATTATAGTGAAATGATTAACTAAATTTACGTTTATGAATTTAATTAGGCTCAGCGACTCTTATTAAAAACAAATATCGTGATTTTTCAGCCAACAAAAAAAACTCATCTGTCAAACACAATTATAGTACCAATGGAAAAAAATAACAGTGAATTTATGGCTCACGTTCACATAAAAATAAATTTAATGTCATGTTGTGGGGAGTTTGGTGGTTTCACACAATATTTTAATTTTCTGTCAAGTTAAACATTGTAAATATAGTAATAACCTTTTTGTTTCACTCCATTTTTATATTTTGTGTTGTCGGGAATTACAGATTAATAATCGGGAGCAAGAAATTTCTAAATTGAAACGTTCTTGCTAAAATCGAGACGTCTGGTATATATGGTTGTCAGTTTCGGGATTTAAAATCGAAAATAATAAATTTATTCAGTTTTAAGTCTGTCAATTTTTTATAAGTTTTATACGAGTGTTTTTTGCCTAAATTTGTTTAGTAGTAGACATGAAATATTTTTAACAAATTTTCTTATTCAGAGGTTTCATTATTAGATAAGAGCCTTTTCAAGTTGGCTTGCGTTGTATCAAGTTATCCAACTAAATATTGATGCTTTAGGCTAAAATACTTTTTTATGATATACCTACATACTTTGGAGTTTTATCACTAAAGATAGAATAACGTACCTATAGATATCTTTTCGATGTTGGGTATCGCCCAACATTAAAAAAACATATAAAAATCTATCTGTGGTGTTCTTATATATTCTTGACGAGTTACAATATACATCTCATCACTTATGATTTTCAGTTAAATTAAATCGGGTAAATTAAAAACATAATAAGCATGTAATAATAATTTATGTATTTGCATCCCTGTATGAAGGAAGTAGTGCTTATGTGAGAATTAATGGGGCATTCACATCGTGGTTTGATATTACAAAAGGTGTCAAACAGGGATGCATAATGTCACCATGGCTTTTCAACTTGTATATGGATAATTGTATGAAAGAACTGAAGGAACTAGAAGTTGGAGCGAGAATGGATGGACTCACCATATCCTGCCTACTATACGCAGACGACGCAGTATTAGTGGCTAACAGTGAAGCTGATCTGCAGTGCCTGGTATCCAGGATGTCCGATGTATGCTTGCAGGGTGATCTTATGATGAATGTCAGCAAATCGAAAGTGATGGTATTTGAGAGAGACGAAAGAGTGACTAAGTGTGATGTAATTGTAAAGAATGAAGGAATGAACAAATTAGACGTGAATGCAATGCTGGCTGTAGTGTGGTAGATAGAATAAAGAAAGGAGTGCTGAGATGGTTTGGTCATGTGGAACGTATGAACGAGGAAAGGATGGTTAAGAAAATATATGAGGCGAGTATTGAAGGCAACAGAAATAGAGGGCGTCCGCGAAAGACCTCGCACGATCAGATACAACAAGTGTTTGAGGATGGCCCCGTTAAAAGCCGCAACAACCGTAGAACTTGTATGAGAAGATGTATGAATGTGGCCGAAGCAAAAGTGGTGTACCAGAATAGAAGAGTGTGGCGTTCAATCCTCTCTGCCTACCCCTGAGAGGGAACGGCGTGATGGTTAGTTAGTTAGTTAGTTGGAAAGTATGTTTACTAGGGTATATTAACTACAAAAATGAAAATGATATCGAATTGAGGGTGACTGCAAGAAATAAAGTGCCAATAGGAAAGTTAAACGAAGCAAGTGACTGGTAAGTGCATGATGGAGTTCTATTATCATAATCTAATGTATAGTAGTGTATGCAAATTAATGAATCGATGTGAAGCGTATACGAATTGACCAGAGACGAAAAAAAGGGATAGACATACGGCGCGAGAGACCTGATGACAAAAAGTGTAGCGAAGATTTTAGTGATAATTAGTGTTAATTACGAAATTTTGTATGAATTAAAAACGGTGCTTCGATTAAATTCATGTCCAGTGAATTGATTCAATTAATGAAATTTTAATTAATTTCGAGTGATTCATTTATATCCCATAGTAACGATCCCGTGACAATGCTAATAAAAATATTTTTTATATTTTTCGTTAGTATTTTTAATAAATATTTAAAATTGTGTGCCGTGTGAGACATAAATAGTATTAGGGAATATAGAAGCAAAGTGCGTAGTGTGAACATGTGTTGTGATCCGACCAAAGGACCCCTTCACCCTGCATATGAAAATGTTTTCTCTACAAACAGCCGTCTTCTCGGTCATGCTATTAATTATTTGTGGTTGTTTTCACAGCTAAAGCAAGCGCGTGTTTTAGTTTTTGTGCGCACGGTTCACTTGAAATAAAATCGAAGAAAATACCACGCATGTGTTTGCGGTTTATCTCAAAATACTGCTGTGAATTCCTCCAATTCATTAAAAATCCAGTAATTGAATATTAGAAATGAATGAAGCATGCCAAAAATATATATTTTTTTAGATTTATACAGATTATGAGATAAGCACTAGGTATATGCCTTCGCCAATGCATTAAATATTACACTGATGTCCTATCTGTGTTAATTTCTTAGTAATATGGGAATGCATGTCGCACAAGTATTTTTTATAAATAAGGCTCTAAACGACATTAAAATTTTATAGTTTTTACTATTAAAATGACTAACTGACTGAGGTACTGGCATGTGTGTAAAATAGCACATAAAAGCGAAAAATACTATATTCGCTTTTTACTTTTTTACCTATCATAAAATAAACACGCTTAGTGCTTAATTCATTTCCAGTATTCAATTTATGATATAAGGAAGAATTTTAGAAAGTGTGGTGCTGGTCGCTAATTTGGATGAGGAAGAAGTTCGAGTCGCGATATATATCATGTAGTGCATGAATGGAAAGCAGGTAAATAAAGCATAACAGACAGGGGCGTGCAATGGGATCACTGAAGCATGACTTTTACTAATCACATATTTTGAAAATAAATCGAAGTAAAACATATTTCTCGTAATATTATTATCACAATTATTATCATATTACTCATATTTTAATATATCATAATATTCAGTCAGATAAATATGCTTACGTAAAAGTCATGCTTCAATGATCTCACTGCACGCGCCTGATAATAGGTGAGCAACAGATGGAATATTCACTAAGTTTTATTAGTTATACGAGATAAGGTACATATTACAGTTGAAATTAGCTAAACGCATGTTGTCAGTATTACGATCAAGAAAGGAATAAAGGCAGAAGGTAATTGTGACTGGTACATACTTTGGCGTGCCATCTCACGTGTCGTACTACATAGATCGACAGGATCATAATCGAATAAACAAAAGAAAAAAAGTAACCCATAAAAACGAAGTTTTTCAATACTCCCTTTCTCATTTTAGGGTTTCGAGTCTACCTTTTGTGTCGGAATCTCCATACAACTTGTATGAAAAAACCACTAAAAATTTGAAAAATCCAAAATTATACTATAATTATTATTTTTTTTTAACGAAAATTTGATAGATCTTCTTGATCGTCGCCACGAGTCTGCTTGCAAAGTTTCAGCACAATTGGATCACGGAAAAAGGGTTAAAAATCGATCCAAAGTTTTTTCGTCAAGCAAGCAGACGCCACGAGTTAATATAAAGGGAGTAAATAAGTAACCCATAAAAACCAAGTTTTTATTATACTCCCTTTCTTTGAAAAATATAACAACAATTAAAGACGAATTAAAACATATAACATAACACTAAACTTACAGTAATTTAATATATTTCTTAAATGTCAGATGTTTTGAGCTTTGATAAGACACTTCATGCTTTGAAGATTAAATTCTAAACATATTTGTCAGTCAATTTAGATTTTCGACATTCTTAGTGAAGTACCTATTATGAATATCGACGGAGTAATTCAAATTTAGAAAAAATTCCGCGACGTTATCGGGCCGCTATGCTAGTAATCAAACTTTTCTAATGATTCCAATTTGAAAAAACAATAAAATTTCTAAAAATCCGAAATTATACTATAATTATTAATTTTTTTAACGAAAAAATTGAGAGATCTTCTTGATCGTCGCCACGAGTCTACTTCCCAAGTTTCAGCTCGATTGGATAACGGGAAAAGGGTCAAAAATCGATCCAAAGTTTTTGTTGACGGCAAGCCGGCAAGCAAGCAAGCAAGCAGACGCTACGAGTTAATATAAAGAGAGTAAAAATATAGGTAATTCAGTTATTAGGATAGTTAATAGAATCAAAAGAAGGTTACTCAGCTGTTTGGGTCATGTTTAACGAATTAATGAGAAGGGAAAAGTAAGAAAGATAAACGATGTTGTTGGCACTAGAAATAGAAGACGGCTGCGGAAGAGTCGGCATGACTAGGTAAACCAGATGCTGGAAGGTGGTCCCGTTCGGAGCTTCAACGATCCGCGAGCTCGTATGAGGAGATGTACGATGTACGAATGTGGATGAGGCGAGAGTTGTGCGTCAGGACTAGCGAAGGGAAAAACTTCATTTCAAAATGAAGACTACAACACACACACGTTCACCAGTTTGAAGACTACAAAGTGTACACTACAATTGTAGTACTACGAAATGAAGTGAAGTAAATGAAGTGAAGTAATGAAGTAATTGTAGTATTAATGAAGTGAAGTAATGAAATTAAGTAAATTAATTTTTAAATGTCAAAAGAAGCAAGACTAGCGGTACATAATGGCGTTCTAGTGCCAACCCTTATGTATGGAAGTGAAGCCTGGAATTGGCAAAAGAGGAATGAAAGTAGACTGAATGCGGTTGAAATGCGGTCACTAAGACGCTTGTGTGGAAAATCTTTGGTCGATAGAGTGAGGAATGAACAAATTAGAAGTGAATGCAATGCTGGCTGTAGTGTGGTAGATAGAATAAAGAAAGGAGTGCTGAGATGGTTTGGTCATGTGGAACGTATGAACGAGGAAAGGATGGTTAAGAAAATATATGAGGCGAATGTTGAAGGCAACAGGAATAGAGGGCGTCCGCGAAAGACCTGGCACGATCAGGTACTACAAGTATTTGAGGATGGCCCTGTTAAAAGCCGCAACAATCGTAGAACGTGTATGAGAAGATGTATGAATGTGGCCGAAGCAAAAGTGGTGTGCCAGGATAGAAGAGTGTGGCGTTCAATCCTCTCTGCCTACCCCTGCAGGGAAACGGCGTGATGGTTAGTTAGTTAGTTAGTTAGTTAGTTAATTTTTAAATGAAATTAGTATTTTTTTCCCAAATAAAAATTTAGCGAGCTAAAAAAAAAAAAAAA